>JAGSMP010001678.1:0-43435 GCA_029286625.1 Parnassius orleans
TCCTGTCTCCGCCAGCCGCCCCGTGCGGTTGTGTTGTGCGTCCCGCACTTGCCTGAACGGTGAGTGCCTTCCCTCCCTGTCCCCACCCGCTAGTGCCGCCGCCCCCGTGCGGCTCCGCTGGCAGTCAGTTCTCGCACATGCGATTCCCACTCTCATTTCTCCAGCACCGTCGCACTTTGCGGCTGTGTTGGTTGATCCGCGCTTCTGTCCCCGGACGGTTGTGCCCCACGCCTCCCTCTCCCCGAGGGAGGTCGTCTCAGATGCGACAATAAAGCCTTCGGGCTAGCGTCGGTCCCAAGGTGGTGTTTATTGGGTAGGCACTTCTTCAAAGTGAGTCCCACATAACCACGCAGCCGGCTGCGTGGTATACTAGGAGCATTCACCACCTCCCTCCCCCGCTACCGGAGGGTGTCCTTGCATTGGGAGCAAAAAAATAAAAAAAATCCCTCAACATAATTCCATTCCCAAGTTCTCTGTATTAACTACTATATTTTAAGTTAGTTTAAAAGTATTAAATAAATTTATTTTTAAAAGAGTTTTTGTCTTTTCCACATAACATGTGTGTGGGGTCGTAAAATGTCGAAAAAAAATCGCAATGTCCACAACATTCTTCGATTATGTTGAAGGAGAACCGACACCAAAAGTGAAATGTAACCAGTGCTAGGGAATCATTTCACGCGGTGGTCAAGGTAGAAAAGCGAATACGACAAGTACTCGCTTTTCTCTAGGCTCTAACGGTGGTGGAGCCACGCAGCAGCTTTTGTTGTTGCACGTATGGGCCCGGCTCGAGCCGGGTTAGTACCACGACCTCACAGAATACCGGCGTGAAGTGGAAGCTCTGCTTTTGCGTTTCGTCTGGTGAGTGCAGGTGACCGGAGGCCCAATTCTCCCCCCCTCCCCATCAACATGGTAGCGGAATTATATGATAGACTACCCCAGGAGGGTACCAGCACCCCTGGAGAGTCCCTCGCTGAGCATCCACGACCATGCTGTTCCACTCCTGAGCGTGGATGCTCAGGCTGCCCCGCGTATTCTGAGGGGGCAAAATTCCGCTCAAAACAATAACTGCTCGGGGCAAGCTGAGCAACAGATCCAGGGCGGCCCCTGCCACGCTATCCGTGAATTTCTGCAACATCAGGGGACTTCACTCGAACCTAAACGCCGTCCACTACCATCTCGAGACGGCGAAGCCGGCCTTGCTCTTTTTGACCGATACGCAGGTCTCCGCTCCGGCTGATACTTCGTATCTCTCCTACCCGGGGTACAAATTGGAACACTCCTTTGTGCCTCGGGCTGGAGTTTGCGTATACGTCACAGAGGACATATGTTCTCGACGCCTCGGCAGTCTTGAAGGTTCGGACCTGTCCATCCTTTGGCTACGCGTAGATAGCGACGACCATCCGCGCGTCTACGGGTGCCTCTGTAGGTCCCATAGACTCATCGACCACGTCCAAATGGCTACAGATTCCTTGCTACAACAGGTCCCATCCGCAGAGATCGTGATCCTTGGCGATTTTAACGCCCACCACGCCGAATGGCTCGGTTCACGTTTAACCGATCATGCGGGGAGATCTGTTTATGACTTTGCCTTGACATATGGTCTGACACAACTGGTTACTTCGCCTACGCGGATTTCAGATGTGGAGGATCATACACCTTCCCTGTTGGACCTTCTACTGACCTCTCATCCGGACGGATATCAGGTTTCCGTCGATGCCCCTCTCGGCTCTTCAGACCATTGTCTGATCCGGAGTGTGGTGCCACTCACGTTCCCCTCGCGGTTGCGTTCTGCAGGTTGCCGCCGTGTTTGGCATTACAGGTCGGCGGATTGGGACGGAATGCGGTCTTACTTTGCATCCTACCCATGAGGGCGTATTTGCTTCTCGCCGGATGATCCCAGCGCTGTTGCTGACTCTGTCACTGATGTGGTGCTACAGGGAATGGAACTATTTATTCCATCATCTGTGGTACCCTTCGGAGGCAAATCTCGGCCTTGGTTTGGTCGCTCCTGTAAGACTGCATTACGCAGTAAGCAGGAGTGCTATCAGGCCTGGGCTGAGGCTTTGGCGGCTCGGGATGTAAGCACCAGCATGCTTAAAAAGAAGTATAACTTCGCCTCCAGGTCCTTCAAAAGAGTTATTGCCAAGGCAAAGTCAGAGCACATAGGCGGAATTGGCGAGAAACTAGTTCGCCTTCCTTCGGGAACCCGTGCATTCTGCTCTCTCGCCAAGGCTCTCCAAGGGAATTTCTGTAAGCCATCACTACCATCTCTGCACAGGGAGGACGACTCACTGGCCCACGCCGCATAAGAGAAAGCCGACCTTTTAGGCTCCCTTTTTGCGTCCAACTCGACTCTTGATGACGGGGGAACACACCGCCGACCATATCGCGGTGTGAGTGCTCCATGCCGGATGTGCGCTTCTCACAGCGCTCGGTTCGCAAAGCACTCCTCTCCCTGGACATCCACAAGTCGAGTGGGCCTGACGGAATCCCCCCAATTGTGCTGAGGACGTGTGCTCCGGAGTTGACACCGGTTCTAACGCGTCTTTTCCGGTACTCCTACTCCCTGGGCGTAGTCCCGAAATCATGGAAGACAGCTTTTGTCCAACCGATCCCTAAAAAAGGCGACCGCTCAGACCCGTCCAACTACAGGCCTATCGCCATCACCCCCTTGTTCTCCAACATAATGGAGTCCGTTATAAACTGCCAGCTCATGCGGTACCTTGAGGATCACCAGCTGATTAGTGACCGCCAATAAGGTTTTTGTCGGGGTCGGTCAGCTGGTGATCTTCTGGTCTACCTGACTCATAGATGGGTGGAGGCAGTAGAGTCCAAGGGGGAGGCATTGGCCGTTAGTTTGGACATTGCGAAGGCTTTCGATCGGGTTTGGCACAAAGCGCTTCTTTCGAAGCTCCCTTTCTATGGGCTTCCCGAGACATTTTGCAATTGGATCACCAGCTTTCTTGCAGATCGGAGCATCAAGGTCGTTGTATATGGTGCATGCTCCGACTACAAGCCTATTAACGCTGGTGTTCCACAAGGCTGCGTGCTATCACCACGCTGTTTCTATTGTATATCAATGATATGTTGCAAACCGGTAACATTCATTGCTATGCGGATGACAGCACTGGTGATGCTCTATACACCAGCCGTGCCAATATTTCTCGGGAAAACGTCGCCGAGTACCGCAAAAAACTAGTGTCTTTGCTGAACAAAGTCTCGAATTGGGGGCGACTAATTCTAGTCCAGTTTAATCCTCAGAAGACACAAGTTTGCGTACTTACCGCTAGTTGAGATGTCGCTAGTGACACCGTAAACATCGAGCTCGTAAATAAAAACAGTAAATAAATAGTCTTATCGTGATAGTAACCGGATATTTGTTATGATTCAGTATATTTGGTGCTAATATATACTATATAATGTTATCAGTGCAAAAACTGTAAGATTAATTGCATAATCAAACATTTTAAAGTGAAGTGTAAAAACTAGTGCAAAACAATAAATACTTAGTGATTGTAACAATTGAATAGTGTCGTGAGTTTATTTTTACGTTAGTTATACCTAATCACTCATATTTATCAATATTTAATTGCACAAATCAAAAATTTCATATAATATTTTTTTTGTAAGACCGTTGACCGACTCGAAAATTTGAAAAAATCTACATGAAAAATACATCATAACATTATTCATAACAGTGCCATCTAGTAAGGTGTAGTCGACCTGCACATAATATTCAATAACATGGCATCTAAATTCAATGTGAAAACTACTAATAGCGGCCACAAGATGCCGGTAGTAGTAACATGTTATAAATGCAAAAATTTAGTTGATATAAAGAAAACTGCAATATGTTCATTATGTAAAAATAGGTATGATTTAGACTGTGATGGCTACCGGAAAAACATACCGCCTAATGGATCAAGAAAGAAAAGAAATGGCGATGCAAAACATGTATAAAAAATAAAAAAGACGTGAATAGAATAACTAATATCACAGTGAGAAAAAAACAAAATCTCCCTGGACAATGTACATCCCTAGAAGAATCATGCAATACAGAGAAATTGCAATGTATTGAATCTTTACAGGTATCGGAGAAGGATACGTCTTACACATTAGACTCGCACATACTCACGGACTATAATATATCTGATGTATCATTTTCAACGCCTAGTAAATTGTCAAAGAGTGTAGACGGCACAATGTCTGAGACAACGTCAATCTCAGAACTGAAATCTACAATATCTCAGTTAACCTGTAACCTTCGTAGTACTCAAAATGAGTTAGAAAACATAATATTAGAAAATAACGATCTTCACAGACAGATAAATAAGTTAACCACAGAAATTAAAATACTAAAATCGCTATGCTATTCTCCCACAAAAATTGACAGTCCTCAATCAGGCAATACAACTAAGAAGAAGAGACACTCCTTGCTACTTCACAGTCTATCTTCCGTGCCATCCTCACCGACAGTCACGTCATATACCTATCCCACCTAATTCGACGATATCAAGCCTTCAACAAAAAATTACCAACTTGCAACAAGAATTAAAAGATGCAGAAAAAGAGATCGTATCTCTCAATAAAAAAATAACAAATCTGACACAAAGTATTGACTGTGAAACAAAGGATAAATCGAGCAAGACCTCAAAACCTATGATGAGACAGCAAAATAACAGCCATGAAAAAATAATTTACATCATCGGTTCTCAACAATGCGTTGGCCTAGCCGCAGCTATATCACACTCAAGATCAGAGACACAATATGAACATTATGGAGTTATTGGTGAAACGAAACCCTATGCACCAAGTAACAAAGTAATAAAAAATTGCCACAACATGGAACTAAAATCGGATGATAAGTTAGTCATATGTTTAGGAGAAAACGATCATAATATAAAACACGTTTTGTCACAATTACAAGCTATAATAGATACTTTTAGTGAAAATACAATAATTGTACTAAATGTTATTAAAAATAGGTTCATAAATGTTAATAATTTAAACTATCGTATTAAAAATATTTGCGAAAGATATAAAAATTGTAAGTTTATACATTGTAAAAAATATTCTAATCGCTTTGACATTTGTAAATCAATAAATTATGCTATTGACTATAGTGACTACGCAGAAAAATATTTAAATCCTAGTGAAATTAGTAAACGAATGGCGAGTAATAAGCCAAGTTTTAAATTAAGTAAAACCATAAATAAACCAAAAAAAGGAACAATTCCCTTCTACTTTAAAAAAAAAAACTGACGAACACTCAAAACCTCCTGTTATTTATAAGAAAGGGACCATGCCCTATTATTTTCCGGTAATAAAAAAGAACGATAAATTTTTTCGACCATAAAAATTTAATTTACACTCGTCATTTTAGAATTTTTCACCAAAACATTGCTAGTGTTTTACCAAAGCAAGATTTAATAGACGTAACTATAGAGGTTAAGAGCAAAAATAATGACCCGGATGTAATATGTCTTTCCGAAACTTTCATAAAAAAAGGTTTTGAGAGTTATGTAAGAATATGTGGGTATGACATGGCTGCCAACTTCTGCAGAGAAAAACAAAGAGGTGGAACATGTATTTTAGTTAAAAGGGTATAATGTTCAATGAATTATCGTTCATAAAAATTATGCTACAGAATACGTTCGAGGCATGCGGCATAGAAATCATACATATTAAATTAATTACTATTTGTCTCTACAGAACTCCCCAATCCGACTAACACAGTTCTTATTTAAGTTGAACACACTTTTGCATGACTTAACTGTAAAATACAAATCTAAAGTACATATAGTTATAGCTGGAGATTTTAATATAAACACATTAAAAAAAGGCAAAATCACAAACTATTTACAAGATTTGTCCTATAATTATAACTTGAAAATACATTTCAATGTTCCTACACGTAGGTCATCTTGTATCGATCATATATTAAGTAACATTCAAAATGCGACTGCAACATTGCTACCACTGTATCTTTCCGATCATGACACAGCACAGTTGTTAAGCTTTCCTATAAAATGTGAGCCACAACAACATGCTATATATTATGTTTACAAGAGAGACTATAACTTAGATAACATTAGGAAGTTTAAAGAATGCCTGAAAAATTTGTCATGGTCGGAAGCATACATGGAAAATGATGCTAACACAGCATTCAGCCGATTTCATGAATTATTTTGCCTTTTCTACTATCTCTGTTTTCCGAAACAACGAATCAAAATAAATTTACAAAATAATAAACAAAATTGGATAAGCAAAGGCCTCAAAGTAAGTTGTAAAGTAAAACGAATGTTAAGATTTAAATATTATAAAAATAAAAGTAATGCCAACAGAATACGTTACCTATCATATTCTAAGCTCTTAAAAAAATGTGTATTTAACTTAAAAAAGAATGCTAATATTAAGTTTATAAATAAAAATGATAACAAATGTAAAGCAACATGGACCATTATCAAAAAAGAAATATCTAACCCATATGACAAGAAAAATATAGAAAAAATTATAGCTAATAATAAAGTTCTTACGAATCCTGTAGATATAGCTTCTGCTTTTAACAATCATTTTATTGATTTGACCCGTGAATCAACAACACACACTACAGCGAAAAATGTAACTATTAACGGCGCGAATGTCAACTCTATGTTCTTAGACCTATGTCTGAAAATGAGGTTACAAGGGAAATAATGCTATTAAAAAATACTAGCTCTGAAGGCTACGATGACATAAATACAAAAATAATAAAAAAATGTATAATTGAATTAATTGAAATCTTGACATATTTAATTAATTTTTCATTTTCTTGTGAAATCTTTCCAGATGCATTGAAACTATCAATAGTTAAGCCACTGTTTAAAAAAGGAGAGAAATGTGATATTAATAATTATCGACCTATAACCCTAATATCCGTTATATCAAAAATAAATGAAAAATGCATGTATAAAAGACTTATTGAATTTTGTAATAAATATCAGATTATATCAAACGAACAGTACGGCTTTCAAAAAGATAAATCTACAACTTTGGCAATTTTTCACTCATAAAATAGTACTGTCAAATATCAATAATAATAATTTTACCACGGGACTATTTTTGACCTATCTAAAGCCTTTGACCTAGTTTCACATGACCTATTGTTACAGAAATTGGAAAAGATTGGAATTAGAGGACCACCACTTCAATGGATTACATCATATCTTTATAATAGGCAACAATGTGTTATTGTTACTAAAGCAGATGTAAATGGGGACATAATAACGTACTGTCCGAATACCGAAACAATAAATATGGCGTTCCACAGGAAGTGTTCTCGGTCCAATTCTGTTTTATTGTACTTAAATGACATTATCAATATGACGAAGCATAAATGTATTCTATTTGCTGATGACATTTCCATAATCGTGACTTCAATAAAAATTAATAATATGAATGATCACGAAGCTGACATAAATAATACAATAGATACTTTAATTAATTGGGTTGATATACATAATTTAAAATTAATTTAGACAAATCTTATATATACAATTTAATAAATGCACTAATAATAAACATAATCTTAAACTTAACATTCCAAAAATAAAAGCAGCTAGTCATACGAAATTTTTAGGTTTAATTATAGATGACGATATAAATTGGAAACCACATGTAAACGATGTCTCTATCAAAATAAATAAATTCGTGTATGCACTTAAACAAATAAAAAAAACATAACAAACATAAAAACCGCTGTTATGTCCTACCATGCATACGTAGAATCTTTACTGCGGTATGGTCTTATAATGTGGGGCAACAGCACTGATCAAAATAAAGCATTTGTCGCGCAAAAAAAATGCATTAGAGCTATATGTGGGCTAAAACCGAATGAATCGTGTCAACCAGTGTTTAAAAAACTTGGCTTATTACCACTACCTGTTTCGCGAAGGTCACGCCATTGTCGAATGTGACCTCTAGGTATTTGGCCGTTGATTGCCAGGGGATCTAGCGGCCATATAAGGTGATTGTACTTAACGATTTTTTGAGATTTAGGTTTTGACGGTTGAGAGAGGGGTGCCTTTGAAAGTGTATTGCTACACTTTTCTCAGGATTCACTTCGATTCTCAATAAGCGGAACCAATCACCTAAGCGGTTGACGGCTATTTGGAGTATCTTGGTGAGTATTCTTTTGTTGCAATGAGCGACGAAAAGTGCCGTGTCATCGGCGAAAAGAGAAGTACTAACTACTGGGTCCTTCGGGATGTCACTCGTGAAGAGTGTAAAGAGGAGTGGGGAGAGGACTGAGCCCTGAGAGGCTCTAGCCTGAGGAAGCGTTTCGAAGATCGAGTGCCCTCTATTCGATAACGAAAGTTGCGGTTGGCAAGGAAGGCTCTGATAATGTGAGTGAGCCTATCTGGCACGTTGAGTTTATACAGCTTGTAAAGAAAGCCGTCTTTGCAAGCAAGCTTTGTCGAACGCTTTTGCGACATCGAAAAAAAGAGGGTGCCGGTGCTAGTGGTCCTATGGCTTCTTTTTGAAAGGTTGAAGCCATTCAGAATGTAGTCTGTAAGGTGATATAACTGATTGGTGTACGAGTGTCCGGGTCTGAAGCCGAACTGCTCATCGGGAAGAACCTTATTTGCGAATATGTATTTTCGTAGGCGATTCAATATGAATCGCTCGTAAACTTTCTCCAATATACTAAGTAGACTGATTGGTCTATAACTGGAGGCTAAGTTGCACGTCTGCCTATTTCCAGGCATCCGGGAAGGAGCAACTGGAAAGAAGAGCGTTCAAAATGCCTACTAGGAGGCATACGGGCGGCACGGAGAGATTTCAGCACCCTGTTGCTAATGCCATCGGGGCCGGGTGCTGATTTCTTTTTGAGGCTTTTGATGACTTCTGTGACTTCGTCGACAGTCACAGGATCTAAGGGGTCGCCCGTAGGTGGTAGTGCAGACTTACGCTCGACCTCCGCTTCGACCTCTAGGGGGTGAACGGGATCTGTGGGTTCGCTATAGGGAGTGCATTGGCTCTCTAAACTGTCCGCGAGGCATTCGGCCTTTTCAGAATCCTCAAAGGTGAGATCGGGGTTTCCTGGCCTAATGAGAGGCGGCATGGGTGCGTTTTGCTCTGCTTTCAGAGCTCGGGCCAACAACAAGTAGGCGGTGTGCGATGGCTCCTTGATTTGTTGCGGTTGGCGGTGTGCGATGTCCTTGATTGATGGATTTCCTTCAGCAGGTTGTCGCATTTGTCTTGCCTAAATTTGGCTATGCGCTGTTTTACCTCTTTTTGGAGGTTGCGAAGTCGAAATTTGTTATCTATTGTGCGATAGAGGTCGTAGTGTCGTCTTAGGGCCGTATTTTTTGCTCTGATCATCTGTCGAATGTCTCTTGGAAACTTTGCGTGTTGATTGTTCGACACCCGAACCTTACGAGAGCATTCTTCGACTGCTGAGTTAAGGTGGGCCGATAGGGCGCTAATCGCCTAATTGGCTACCTCTGGCGAGTCTATATTGTCGGGGATTTTATCTAAGTGCTGGGAGGTCGGAGACTCGAGTTTGACCTCGAGCTTACGCCAGTCCATGATGGTTTAGGTCTGAAGGACCTCACCAGCGGGCTAGCTCAACTGCAATAAGACCGGTCTGTAGTCCGAGTCTAGTTCTAAGATCGTCTCGATCGATGATATCGACAACGTGACATATTTGAGTATTGCTACATCAAAGATGTCCGGTCGTTGTCTGGTAGAGATTGGGTAGCGAGTTGGTGTCACAGGCGCGATAACATCGAAGTTTAGTCGTTCCGTGAGATCGAACAAAGTTATACCATTCGCGTTATTAGCAAGCGAGTTCCAGGAGGAGTGCTTGCTGTTTAGGTCTCCAGCTATTATAACACTGGGGCTTATATTTAGTAAATCTAAGCTATCGGACTGTAATAATTGTTTAAGCGGTGGTAGGTACACTGATATAATGGTTAGTAGCGGATGGCCAAACAGAGCTATCCTGCAAATTGACACTTCTATGTTTATTAGGAGCGAAGTGTCGATCGGTACACAGTGCAAGGACCTATTGTAGTAGATCAAGGTTGCCACCTTTGGGACTGGTCAACCTCTCATTTCTAACTAAAATGGCTCGGCTTTAAAAAGGTCTCTTGCACTAGCATAACGTCTACGTTATGGTTTCGCAGGAAGAGCGCGATCTCGTAGTATATACTTGGACAGAAAGGATAAAATACTTTCGTGACTTTTGCAGAAATTTAACTGCAAAGCAAAGTTGATGCTAGCCCGCAAACTGCTCTATAACAGTCAGGCTAAATTACTGAAACGCCATTCACTCGATAAAAATAATAAAGCATTTTTTTTATACGCCATGCCTCAGTCGAATTTACATAAATCAAAATTACTTAAACCAAGTTATTATCAAATTCCAAGAAGAGCACAACTACTAATGCAATTCTTTTTCAGACAACAGAAAGCAAAATTTATTTTAATTGAAATTTGTACATTTTTACAGTAAATAAACATGACTTAAGTAAGACTCGTTTAAAAAATACCGAAAAGAGTGTCGCTTCCGTAATCAAAAAAAAAAAATCCGCCTTTTATTACTGAAGCGCCACTAAAGTGCTTTAATTGCAATGCTACCTAAATAGATCGATGAAAACTCACTGATTCCGAATTTGTATGTAACTCAATATGCCCAATTTGGCAGTTAAGTAATTATGCCTTTCCAGTGACGATATTATAATTTATAATATAGTTTAGTTGCAAAATAATTAGGACACATAACATTGTTGATGTGTGGTGCGCGTGAATGAAAAATGTGATGAGAGAGCGAGGATGACTTTCGCGCGCGCGCCCCCGCGCCCCTTTGTAACCTAGCGCCTCTAGGCACGTGCCTAGTTTGTCTTAAGGATAATCCGCCACTACTCCCAACGGATAGGTCTTAAGATGAACATGGATAAAACAAAAGTCATGTGTAACATCCATGTCACACCTATGCCGGTAGTTGTTGGGAGCACTAAGCTCGAAGTTGTTGACTAGTATGTTTACCTGGGACAAATAGTCTGACTATGTGTCCAACTTCGATCGAGAGGTCAATCGGCTAATTCAACTCAACAGAAATACCCAATAACTAATTTGGCCTGACCGGGATTCGAACTGGGACCTCATGATCAGCAATCGCGTTTACGACCACTAGATCAACGAGGCAGTCATCATAGGAATGTACAACGTTCTTGTAACTATTACGGAAAGCCGGCCAGTTCGGTACAGACCGAAGTTTGTACCGAACTTGGGCCCGTATAAATATATGGTTTTGGTGAGATTTGTTCTTACAGTACAATTTTCGACCAATATCAAAAATTGTACTGGTGTCGTCCAGACATGCATTATCATATCTTAAAAAATAAATAAAAATAAAACTGAT
Organism: Parnassius orleans; assembly: GCA_029286625.1. Lineage (NCBI taxonomy): Eukaryota > Metazoa > Arthropoda > Insecta > Lepidoptera > Papilionidae > Parnassius > Parnassius orleans. The sequence goes on from JAGSMP010001678.1 coordinate 11,408, forward strand.
AAACGGTTACTTTAAGTGTAAAAACCCGGCGCTAAATATTTATGCTATTAATTTGCAAGTTAACTGCGGCCGGACGCAGTGAGCGTTTAAATTAGCCGATTCGCTATAAATGGTTGAAATTGATCTCAGTTTGGCCACATTTTAAGAGTTGGTAAATCAATAAAATCTTTAGTAGCTTTTACACGTTTCAGTAACTAATATATATTAGTACTCCTTGTTATCGTTCTATGCATGCTAAACTAAATGTGGGATAAAAACTGTATGTTTATACGAATTGGACTGATATGAGGATCATGAAGCAATAACATGACTTGTTACCTCCCTTTCTGTTCTAACGTTGGGTCTCCAGTGCTTTTTATTGACATACCACGCATTCGAGCTAAGCGGTTTATTTTGTCCTTCGTAATGTAACGAACGTAACGTAACGTACCTAGTAATTATATTCTGCTTGTTGCGTACAGCTAAGAAGTGAAATAATTTGACAGTAACAGAAAAATCCATCCGCTTAAGTACAATATTTATAGTCCAGTCAAATAAGGTCTAAAATCAAAATTTTGGCACTGAACTTTGCATTTTTGATATAATGTAGTTTTAATGATAGAAAAACAATGTGTAAAGGTTTTCGTGCCTATCGCCGACCTATAGATATCTTATAGGTCGGATTACATGAGCTTTTGTTAAGCTAAGTTAGCTTAGTACGCTTAAACACCCACAACTACATCACTACTTACGTCCCTACCATGGGAGAACTTATAATTCGTTGAAAATCATCAATAGTCAAATTATATGGATGTATTGACTGGAAGTGACATGACCGTAACTCTTCGCGTAAGATGGCTTTCGTTATATAGGTAGGTACTGTTTTTCGTTACCGGGCTAGACATTTGAGGTAATCTATACATATAATAAATCTGTAGAAAATTCGTATCTGTAATTCTAATATATTCTTGAAAAAACAAGTCCAGGGGACTGAATAAAGAGTTCTAAAGCCAAATTAGCGGCTTTTAGAATTTTTGTCTGTCTGTCTGTCTGTGTATTACGGATTCACGCAAAAACTACCGGACCGATTTACATGAAATTTTGTATGTAGGTATTTAGTAACCCGGGGCAACTTATAGGCTACTTTTTATCCGATTACGGAACTTCAAAAAAGAAGGTTAAGTATTTTCCTTCCTTAGATGTTAATTTTATTGTACCTTAGTAATAGGCGGGATGACGGTGTTTTCAAATAAATACCATATTTATAAATAAAGTTTAAAATATAGTTATAACCTTGGTCAAATAATTTGAAACTAAACCGATTTAGTTATCAAAACAGCGCCATCTATCATCAAATGGAAAAAGTAGTATATTTTGCCTTCAGGTACTAATAAATTAAATAATATAAATAATTTACATTTATATGTTTAAATAATTAGATTTTTAAAATTATTTAAAAATTCTAACGTTTAGGTTTTTAGTATCTTTGTTACTTTATTTTAAAAGTGTAATAATTTCAATAGATAATAGTGACGTCTATCAAAAATATGAAAATTAATAAGGTTTTTATTTCAATTACTAAACTATGTGTAAACTAATTAAAACTGGGCTGTTTGCAATTATTGCAAAATTTTTATTATTATCATAGTTTTATTAAATAGATTTTTACATATGTCGTGGCCAGATCGTAGAATTGATCACATATCATATAGTAGTCTCTCATTTCGTGAAATGATGTGGTCATTTCATGATATTTAACACTGTTTGTTGACCATGTCATGATATAGCTTGACCAAATCAATGAATAGAAATCGTTTGAAGATATGATTAACTAAATACAACGTTGCTATTTCATGATATGGTCATATGACGATATCATTAAATCATTTTTCACCGCAAGCGGCGCTGATAGCGTATTTTTTAACAAAAATAGAACTTTTAACAGAGTTGATATCACTTTATGCCTTACTGATATAATAAATGTTCGCTTCTATCTTCTAAATTATTAAAATGGTAAGTCACTGATAAAATTAAATAATAGAATGCTACTGATTATACGATGTAAATAATTGAAAATTCATTCGTGGCATCGTTGGATGTGTAATTACTAGGTAGATGTGGTCAACAATCATGCAAAAGTTTAGTTTCAGTTTTTATGAATCGTATTTAAACAAATACGAAGGCCGTGTAGCTCGCCGTGAGATTTCATCATGGCACGAGAGCAAAACGTGTACGATTCCCTCGAGGATGAATCTGTTACAGAAAATTTTACGTGCTGACTTAACACGTGTCCGTTAAATTGGTGAAGAATAACTAGATGTCTGAGTAATTAAAATAGTCGTGGAGATGTGAAAACCGTTAATATGATTTGAAGCATTGCAGTATACTCTATTTTTCCGCCCACAAAACACTATAGGTAATGAGGAGCCCTGTCCACAGTAGTGAGACGTATATTAGCTACTACTTTACTTTTTTTTAACTTTAATGAGACTTATAAATCAGTTTGTAATTTAAGATAGTTTTAAATATTTTCAGACATATTAAGATATTTGAGACAGTCCTGGTTTCATAGCTCATTTGAGTATATGTAAATGAACAGGCTTTTGGGAAAACCTTTAATTAAAGAAAGCAGATTTTCAAACAAAGGTTCATTTATTTTACTTGTCAAAGGGTAATCAAACAGATTAAAACTTAAATTTCATGGTACGTAAGCATTATTATATATGTATTTTCGCATATTTTAATTGCAATTTGAAGTGGCGATTTACCTTGAAGGAAAACCTGCATATCTGAGAAGTTTCCAGTTGAGGTCATCCCGCGTTGGAATCAGCGCAGCGAACACTTTTCCTCTGTGGTCTGTGCCAGTAGTAACATGTATGTAAGCTGCTACTTTTTACTTTTCATGGGGCAATATATGCAGTTTTTTTGTTTTCACTCTACCGTGAATATTAGGTTGCAAAGATGAGTAGAACTCATTATCGTCAGCCTATCAAAGTCCACTGAAATGAACATAGGCCTCCCCACAAATTGACAAGTAGCTGGATATTTTTATACGTGGTAGAGCCATGCTGCAGCTATAGTAGTATAGTTTTAGCACGAATGGGTCGGCTCGACCGGGGAAAGACCACACTCTCACAGAATACCAGCGTAAAATAGCAGCTTAACACTGCTGTGTTTCGTATGGTGAGTGTAGAGAACCAGAGACCCTTTTTACTGGAAAAGAGGCATTCCATCTTAGTCTTCACGGGTGACAACGCATCTGCATTTTGATTCTTTATTGGAGATAGATAGATGTCTATGGGTCACAGCAACCACTTACCATCAGGTGGACTGTGTGCTGTTTGTCACCCTATCCAAAAAAATTTGCTATAGTTGCCACGCTTGGTAGGCGGGTTGGCAACTGGCTTGGTAGGCGGGTTGGTAAAACATTAGTTTTATTCCATGTGTAGTATATATCATTATAGAACTGCATTTATAAAATTTTGAAGTCTACTCGAACGTAAAAAAATATGTACATCTATTTTATGGTGCCAATCAATATTAAATAGGACCAATGATATGAATAAAATATCTCAAATAAACATTATACCGTAAATTGATAGAAGACCATGAAATTCATCATTATTTTATTAAAACTAAATTAACTTTAATTATGAATGAATGTAAAGAGTAAAATGTGAATAATAATAATAAATTTTGATTCCAAGACAATTTAACTTTCTTATGGATACATCGGAAGACACGCCCGATATAAAAAATAGTATGTGCTTCTAGACATATTTATTCACGTGTTCCTGTATATTATATCTATGCCAAATACTAATCATCTAGGTCTAATAGAAGTGATCGAATTTTGCTAAATTTGGCACGGAACAGCATGTAACAATGTTCCTAAATTCAAGCTCACGCGAGCGAAGCCGCAGGTAAAAAGCTAGTTTTAAAATAATTTTTCTATTAATACTTTCAATGAGATTTCGGGATGGAATAATAAAAACTAAGTATATTAAATTATTTTACGTTTGCAGTGGTTTATCAATGGTATAAATTAAAGAATTGTAATCGATGGAAAATGGATTGAGATACAATGTTATATAACCACCCTACTAGTGAGCCGTGGTAGCTCAGATGGTTAGCGCTCGCTGTAAGTTACACAGTACGCGAGCAACCCGGGTTCGATCCCCGTCGGCACCAATGAAATTGTTAATTGCAATTTTAAGTGCTGATTTACCACGTGCTCGGTGGTGAAAGAAAACATCGTGAGGAAACCTGCATGTCTGAGAAATAAAAAAAAATATTTCGAAGACATGAGATATCAACACGCATTGGGGCAGCGCAGCAAACATTTCCTTGCCTAAAACCCTCTCAGAAATGAGAGGAGGCCTGTGCCCAGCAATGGGACGTATATAGGCTGTAACTTTACTTTTTTTACTTTTACGAGTGAATTGAGCGTACGATGACGCCGTATTGGTAATGTTTGATATAAAGAAGTAAATAACTAAAGATAAGAATCAAAATTACTTTGCTGAGATCCGTATGTAAGAGATTAAAATACTTCTTTTGAAAAGGTTCCTTCAACCTACAAGTGCGGGCGCCAGGTACCCAAGCGCAACGGTAGAAGTCAAACTCTTTAACTAGGTTATATAATTATGTACACCATTTTATGTCTTGCATTTTTTGCATGCGCTTCTGTTTTTTTTCGTAAATTTTATAGATTTCCGCAAGTTAAGTATTACTTATTTCAATCTTTAGTAAGATAAGAGTAAACAAGTGAATTATTATTAAAAAAAAGGACAACGGAAACTAGCGGTCCGATCCGGCGTTGCACGGGTGATTTCTGGATCTCGACAACAGTGCCATCTACCAGTCCGTTTGTGAATCTAAAACATCTAGGGATCCATTCAAACATACACAAAAATTTTCATCAAAATCAGTTGAGCCGTTTTTGAGTTTTATCGAGACTAACAGAAAGCAATTGATTTTTATACATAGAGATTTTTTTATTTTTACGCCCCCGCACTACCCTTTGTGGGTGGAATTTCATAAAATCCGTTCTTGGTAATTTTTAACTTGGCAAAAATAATATTCTGGCAAAGTTTTATATCTATAAGAGCTATAGTTTGAAAATGTCTTTTATATAATATACGAGGTGTGATCAAAAAGTAAGGTGACTTTTCAAATTTCGCGAGCTACGTCCGTTCGACCTTCGATTTCTTTTTTGTTATTTTGGTACCTACACTTGTCTTGAACATCTGTGAAAAGGTTCAAGTGGATAGCATTTTTTGTTTGTTTGTAAGAGGCATGAAGGTTATAAGTGTTTTGCATGCTCGGCGATTTTCTACTGTCGAAAATCATGGATCAAAGAGTTTGCATTAAATTTTGTATAAAAAATGAAATGAAGTGCTCTAAAACTCTTGAAATGTTGACAGTGGCATACGGTGAGTCTACTTTAAGTAAAAAAACAAATGTTTACAAGTGGTATAAACTCTTCCAAGAAGGCCGAGAACACACCAATGACGAACCTCGCCATGGACGCGCCAATCAACTGATGAGAACGTTGAAGAAGTGAAGAAAATAGTGTTGCGGAATCGTCGAATTACCATAAGAGAAGTTGCTGATGATATCGGCATTTCATTTGGTTCGTGCCAAGCAATTTTAACGGATGTTTTGGGCATGAGACGTGTGTCAGCGAAGTTTGTTCCCAAATTGCTAAATTTTGACCAAAAGAACCGTCGTATGAGCATCGCTGAAGAGCTGTTTTTTGGTCAAGAACAACACCATAATCATGCCACAGTCACCGTATTCACCGGATTTAGCCCCCTGTGACTTTTTCTTGTTCCCGAAACTCAAGAAATCAATGAAAGGACGGCGTTTTGCAACGATTGAGGACATAAAGACCGCATCGCTGAATGAGCTGAAGGCTATACCAAAAAGCGCTTATCAGAAGTGCTTTGAGGATTTAGGGGGGCTACTTTGAAGGGGACAAAATAAATATTGATGAATAAATAAATATTTTTTGATAAAAATAAAAAGTGGCGCCGCTTTTCGGCACCATTCCACACTATCGAGAAGCTAGAAATGTTAACTGTTTTGTAACAACAAGGATACGGGCTTCCACAGGCTAGTGTTTCAACATGACTACATGGATGGGTACCCAGCGCTTACAAACGAAGGTATACAGACAACTATCGCATCTCGCTTTGCCATTTTAACAATATCGCGGACTGAAGTTGCCGGTGATGACGCATCGAGAAACGTACCTGCATGATGAATATCGCTGTCTACGTTATCCGTCGACGAGTTTTTGCATTTCAAGGGAGCGTTTGAGAAATAAACGGCTACTATAATGTCGTTAGATACATGCCCAGGTCGAGGACGAAACGATCTTCAAGGACCTCTCCAAAGCTATACCGAAGTCAAAATTGCTATTTAGACCTCTAAGTCACGTTGCCCAAGATAATCCCCCTAACGATTCGCCTGGACTTAACGTAATTGGACGAGCTTTGTGTCTAATTCTAAGTCCTGTGTATACGCTTAGTTACGAATTAGACGATACGAGTATATCTCATCAGTGAGATGTGTAAGAAGGATTCCTCTTCAGTTTTCCTCTTCGATGTGATTTATCTTAATAAATTGCGTCAATTTGCTCCTGAATATTGACCATTCACTTGACTTGTGTTCAATAATGGGTAAAATTCTCAAATATGCCATCTTTTTTTTCACGCGCCCCATAGATTACCTCATAGGAGGATCCCTATGAAGTAATCTATGGAGGAGGTCTGTTCAACAATGGACCTTTGATAGGCTATAATGATAACGGTAATGGTAATATAGTATAATATGTAATAGAGGACTAAGATAGAATGCCCCATAAGATTCATGCTGTGTAAAGGCAGAAATATAATGTCCAGATTAGTTTGGTTTGGATATCTGAAAGAAAGAAAGAACATATATACACATTGCTGCAACTTACTTTTACAAAACATTACTTTCACATGAAAACTACAAAATCTTCTTATCTTTAATATATAAAAATTAATGTTTGTTTGTTGGTTTTTCACGTCCTTCCATACCATTCATCAGATTGCGGTAAAACTTTGTCAACTTATTGCTTGCACATGCGCGAAGGTGATAGGCACAGGACAATTAACATATAGTAGGTGGCGCACGTATCGTACCGACAAATTTATTTGAAAGTTATATACAAATCGTGGCACGTAAGTCTAGCGCTGAATGAAACGTGGAGAGGACGCGCACCAATTGAATTGCACGAATGCGACTGGAGAGCCAACCAGCGCGTGCAAACGATACGCACGAGCCAATCAGCGCCACTTATGCGCAATAAGCCAATCAGCGCAACTTATGCGCAATAACGGTCACTTTCGTGCCGCTACTTATATCACTCAATTTCAATAGTTCATCATTCTTATTAAACAATATAACTCATCCAAATTTAAAACGATATTTCGACAATTATTTTTTCTGTGGCAGCAACGCGCCGGGTACCAGCTAGTTTTTAATAAAAAATATGCATTACAGCAACACAAAGGCCAACTCAGCACAATGCTACAGCAACAGAGTTACCGCAGTACTGATGAACATTAATACTGCGGTATTATCGACAGAATTGTTGGAACCACATAAGTTGATTTGCGAGTACTGTATCGGAGTTGTAACATTTTTTTGTAATGATAATTAATTTGGAATCAGGTGTAATTTGTTGAAATTAATTAAAAATGAAAACATTTATTACCTAATAATAGCACTCTTAATGATGACGCAATCTGTTACGTTATTTAGTACACACTATACACTTTATAATACGTATCAATGCCGTAATGCAACAAAGTAGACCGTGTCTCATTTGGCTGCTATTGTTGTAAACACAACCAAATTAATGTCGATAAACTTGGTTTATTGTATTCGATCAGCAAATTTATACCTTATCGCAAAACTTTAGGAGCGATTGTATTACACAAGTTTATAGAAGCAGCCTCCGCATTGCCTTCAAACAAGCAAAGTGAATGTCGCCCGTTAGTGCATTGGGCAACACTGCTGTTACACAAGACGAAGCCGTAGTATCCTGGAGCAAAGCTTCATTATGTAGAATTTTAAATAATATTGTTGCGCGCCACTATTAAAATCTTGCACATGGCAACACTAGTTACCACTAGCGCCCTCTAGTATCGAGTAGCAGAACTAGGAGAGTCAAGATCCTTCTAGAAATTTCGGGACCGATATGTACCGAACATTCTAGATGTTTCTACAGTAGAAGGTTCTGGAAAGTATCTGAGGCGCTACAGACCGGTATAGACCACGACCGAGTCAGTATTGAATTGGCGATACAAGCGAGGACTTCGAAGCGATACAACTACGAACTTAAGCGATCTGTAGTAAAATTGTATTTTGTTATTAGTGTGGTTTAAAGTTGTAATTAGTGTTGTATAATTAAAGTGTCAATTTTGGTAATTCAATCGGCAGTTTTTAATTGTCTCGAACCCCAAGCTCGTAACAATTGGTGTCAGAAGTGGGATCACATCATGCCGATTTTACCAAAGGACGACACGGAGGGTATCCGTACCCGAAGTCAACGCCAGCAAGAGACGGACCAGAGACGATTTGGTAATGCAACGCTGCAAACGTCGGAGGGCCAGCTGCCGACCACGGAGGCCGGCCCGTCAGCAGCTCCTGCATCTGCAGCACCTGACTTAGGTGCTCTGATGATGATGCTGCAGGAGCAGGCTCGCCGACAGGAGGAACAGGCCCGCCGACAGGAGGAACAGGCCCGCCGACAGGAGGAACAGGCCCGTCGGTTGGAAGAGCAGCTGCAGCGTGGACAGGAGGAACAGGCCCGCCAACGGGAAGAACAGATGCTCCTCATGAAGGACCTTCACGCTACCTTCGGGAAAGAGATAAGGGAGGTGAAGGATAGGGTTGCTCAACATGACAACCGCCTGTCGGAAGCTGAAACCCGAATCGACCAAGTGAACAATCGGGTTGACAACGTGATTGCTGACGTGAAGAAAACGCTGGACGACCTCAAACTTGGGGATGGAGTTACAGCCCCCGTGGTAGCTACAATACCTTCGCTACGTGGATTCAAAGTGCCGCCGTTCGACGGGACTTCTTCCTGGTCGGCGTACAGTATCCAGTTCGAGGCTGTCATGAAGACGAACGGCTGGAATAAAAGTCAGGCCATGACTGCTCTCACCCTAGGCCTGCGCGACCAGGCCTTAACTGTTCTGGAAGCTCTCGGTAAGGAAGTGACTTACGAGCAGCTCCTTGAGGCATTGGAGGCGAGATATGGCGACGCTCACCTGGAACACGTCTTTCGTGCGAAGCTCAAAGATCGCGTGCAACGCAGCAACGAAAACCTACAGCAGTGGGCCCTTGAGGTGGAAAAGCTGGTTCGAAAAGCATACCAGTCTGTACCTGCGCTCATTGTAGGGAACCTGGTGCAGACATTCATCGACGGCATCCGCGACCTTGAAGTCAAAGCTGCTGTGAGGCTCGGGAACCACCAGACGCTTAAGGCCGCGTTGGCCCATGCACTGGAGGTGGAAGCCGTGCGACAGGATCATCGTTCCCATCGCGTCAGGGAGGTTGCAGCAGCTACAGTTCGCGACCGCATTAAAGGATACAGGCCTAGGTGCTACGGCTGTGGGGAAAGGGGCCATCTTCGATCCAGCTGCCCTAAGCGAAAGGAAAGAGAAGGTGAACTATCTCGAGGGGGCAGTGCGGCTATCAGCACCGCCCAGCACAGCGGGAAATCTCATGGCAACGCAGATGCATTGTCAAGAAGACCTTGTCCTGAAGATTGCAAGCATTGTACTAGGCAAGAGGGTAAAGAAGTGGTGTCTGTGAGGATGCTCAGGACAGACCAGCTCAGCAATGAGTGGAAGGACAGCCTACAACATGCACAGCAGGAAGATCAGGACATCAAGCCGATTCTGGAATGGATGAAGGCCAGTGCTCCTAAGCCCAAGTGAGTGACGCCTCAGCGATGAGTTCGACCACAGCTATTGGGCCCAATGGGACAGCTTGCGGATTCAGGATGGAGTCCTGTGCCGTAAATGGGAAAATGGTCGAGGAGACAGTTGTCATTTGCAAATGGTTGTCCCTAAAGCTAAAGTACCGGATGTTCTACAGCTGTACCATAATGGTTGTTCAGGAGGCCACCTGGGAGTCAAACGAACTCTACCGAAGATCCGAGAACGGTTTTACTGGGTCCACTGTCGTGACAATGTCGAGGACTGGTGTCGCAAAATGAACAACAAAGGGTTTGACGAAGGTTCACTAGTGTGGTTACACAATCTAGTTGGCAGCAAAGGGAAATCTCTAAGCTTCAAGCTAAATGGGACGGACCGTACCGGATTGTGACAAGGATCAATGACGTAACCTACCGGATACAGAAAGGTGCAAGAGGTACTCCTAAGATCGTCCATGTGGATCGACTGGCGCGTTATTATGGGGCCAATAATGCTCGGGACGAGCATGTCTTAGGAGGGGGCAGTGTTGCGCGCCACTATTAAAATCTTGCACATGGCAACACTAGTTACCACTAGCGCCCTCTAGTATCGAGTAGCAGAACTAGGAGAGTCAAGATCCTTCTAGAAATTTCGGGACCGATATGTACCGAACATTCTAGATGTTTCTACAGTAGAAGGTTCTGGAAAGTATCTGAGGCGCTACAGACCGGTATAGACCACGACCGAGTCAGTATTGAATTGGCGATACAAGCGAGGACTTCGAAGCGATACAACTACGAACTTAAGCGATCTGTAGTAAAATTGTATTTTGTTATTAGTGTGGTTTAAAGTTGTAATTAGTGTTGTATAATTAAAGTGTCAATTTTGGTAATTCAATCGGCAGTTTTTAATTGTCTCGAACCCCAAGCTCGTAACAATATTAATGAAATACATATAAATTACAGAGGTTATTTACTATGTGAATTTGAACGTGGCAGCGTTACGCTGCAGCTATATTATGATTGTAACACGAATGGTTCGGCTGGCCGTTGCTACAGAGACTAATCATTAGGGTATTTTCTTAAATTTTAACGTTTTTAAGCCTATAATAATAATAATAATAATATTTTATTTGCATAAAACATTGTATATAAACCATAAAATGATCAGTAACCTAAATTATAGTTCCGAGAGTAATTGGGACTAGGGAAAGACTTTGGATCGCAATTCCGCCTACCGATGTAGCGAAAAGTCTACTGGTTTTTAATAGAGAGCTGTTGTGTTGTGTGGGTTGTATTATCTACATGGCGGGTTGCAGGTTCGAAACTCAGTCGGCGTGAGTGCAAAAATATAAATGGATTATTTTCGGACAGGTCAGTGTTTAAATAACATAGGATATACTCATTGAGACAGTAAAAGTTACTTATCACAGACTAATGTTAAGCTACCACAGACAGTCTGACAACAGACAGACAAAGCTCGGGCAGTGAGGGTTACAGGTTCGAATCCCGCACGGAACAAGTATTTATATGGCCTACAAATAATTGTTCCGAGTCTGGATGTGTCCTTTGCAATTCATGTGTGAAACTGCCTCCACGTTACAGGAGAAAATGCTAGTGTGGGGCAACGTTTTACACTATTTTAAAAATAAAATTTATAAACTAAATACAATTAATTATTTCACTAATTAACTATCGATAAATTGGTTATCAATTTTTAATTGTCATTAATTCACAAATAGCTCTGTAACCGATTTATTGAAATAAAAATACCTATTGCATATTATACAAACGTTGCAGCAGGACTAATTTAATTTGCTGGTGATCCAATTGCACAATTTCTAGGTTAGGTTAGGTTAGGTTAGGTTAGGTTAGGTTCCCCGAACGGGTTCCCTTGTCGTGGCGGGGGGCTTAGTAGCCGTGGCTTGGTCGACCGCGGTGAACAAAGAGGAACCCCTTGGCTGGCCCGAGGTGTAGGGCCGGCCCGAGGTGGCCACTCCGTGTGGGCTCGGCGAGCCCACTTCGGATGTGTGTTGGTGGGCTGCTGCGGAAGGGGTTGGTCTGCTCCCCTTACCGCTGCAACCGAGGTGGAGTCGCGGAGGAAGAGGAGTGTTGGTATGGCGATGCGCCACTCGCCCTATCCTCCGCGACTCAGACGGGGCCACACCGTTGATGCGGTGGTGGTGGGGCCGCGGGGGGAGAGGAGTGTCGGTATTGCGAGGCGCCGCTCTCCCTACCCTCCGCGGCCGAAACTTGGTTGGCGGCGGAGCCAGAGACCAGATCCGCCGCTGGGGCCGCGAAAGCGGGCGCTACTAAGCGCTCTTCCGGCCCCATGAATGGGTCAGGGCGAGGGACTTGGGAAGTCCCCGCCCCTCTTCGATGGACCCGAGGCGGAGGCGCGAGCGGTGTCGGCGCGCGCCTCTGAGGCGATGCACGGGTAGTCGAACCTCACTACCCGTGCAGGAGACGAGGCCCGACAGACCGGGCCAGCACTAGTGTGGGGCTGCGGAAGAATTTGGATTCCCGCGGCGCGCCTGATAGAGGAGACACCGGGGTGGTTTTAGCCGGTAGAGTCCGGCACGCCCTCCGCCTTTCCCCAGGCGGAGGTAGTCCATGAGGATTTCCGAAAAAAAAAAAAAAAGGTTAGGTTAGGTTAGGTTAGGTTCCCCAGACGGGTTCCCGCCTTGTCGTGGCGGGGGGCTTAGTAGCCGTGGCTTGGTCGACCGCGGTGAACAAAGAGGAACCCTTGGCTGGCCCGGTGTAAGGCCGGCCGAGGTGGCCACTCCGTGTGGGCTTGGCGAGCCCACTTCGGATGTGTCGGTGGGCTGCTGCGGGAGGGTTGGTCCGCTCCCTTACCGCTGCAGCCGAGGTGGAGTCGCGGAGGAAGAGGTGTTGGTATGGCGATGCGCCACTCGCCTATCCTCCGCGACTCAGACGGGCCGCACCGTTGATGCGGTGGTGGTGGGGCCGCGGGGAGAGGAGTGTCGGTATTGCGGGCGCCGCTCTCCTACCCTCCGCAGCCGAAACTTGGTTGGCGGCGGAGCCAAAGACCAGATTCGCCGCTGGGGCCGCGAAGCGGGCGCTACTAAACGCTCTTCCGGCCCCATGAATGGGTCCAGGGCGAGGGACTTGAAGTCCCCGCCCCCTTCGATGGACCCGAGGCGGAGCGCGAGCGGTGTCGGCGCGCGCCTCTGAGGCGATGCACGGGTAGTCGAACACCTCACTACCCGTGCAGGAGACGAGGCCCGGACAGACCGGCCAGCACTAGTGTGGGGCTGCGGAAGAATTTGATTCCTGCGGCCCTGCGCACACGTGCGAGGAGACACGGGGTGGTTTTAGCCGGTAAGAGTCCGACACGCCCTCCGCCTTTCCCAGGAGGTAGTCCATGAGGATTTCCGCAAAAAAAAAAAAAAAGGTTAGGTTAGTTGGTTAGGTTAGGTTAGTTAGGTTCCCCGAACGGGTCCCGCCTTGTCGTGGCGGGGGCTAGTAGCCGTGGCTTGGTCGCCCGCGGTGAACAAAGAGGAACCCCTTGGCTGGCCTGAGGTGTAGGGCCGGCCGAGGTGGCCACCCGTGTGGGCTCGGCGAGCCCACTTCGGATGTGTCGGGCTACTGCGGGAGGTTGGTCCGCTCCCTTACCGCTGCAGCCGAGGTGGAGTCGCGGAGGAAGAGGAGTGTTGGTATGGCGATGCGCCACTCGCCCTATCCTCCGCGACTCAGACGGGGCCGTTGATGCGGTGGTGGTGGGGCCGGGGGAGAGGAGTGTCGGTATTGCGAGGCGCCGCCTCCTACCCTCCGCGGCCGAAACTTGGCTGGCGGCGGAGCCAAAGACCAGATTCGCCGCTGGGGCCAGCAGCGGCGCTACTAGCGCCTTCCGGCCCCATGAATGGGTCCAGGGCGAGGGACTTGGGAAGTCCCTGTCCCCTCTTCGATGGACCCAAGGCGGAGGCGCGGCGGGTGTCGGCGCGCGCCTCTGAGGCGAGTGCGGTGTATGGTAGTCGAACACCTCACTACCCCTGTGTAGAGACGAGGCCCGGATAGACCAGGCCAGCACTAGTGGGCTGCGGAAGAATTTGATTCTGCGGCCCCGCGCACACGTGCGAGGAGACACCGGGTGGTTTTAGCCGGTAAGAGTCCGACACGCCCTCCGCTTTCCCCAGGTGGAGGTGGTCATGAGTTCCCCCAAAAAAAAAAAAAAAAAAGGTTAGGTTAGGTTAGGTTAGGTTAGGTTAGGTTAGGTTCCCCGAACGGGTTCCGCCTTGTCGTGCGGGGGGCAATAGCCGTGGCTTGGTCGCCCGCGGTGAACAAGAGGAACCCCTTGGCTGGCCCGGGTGTAGGGCCGGCCGAGGTGGCCACTCCGTGTGGGCTCGGCGAGCCCACTTCGGATGTGTCGGTGAGCTACTGCGGAGGGGTTGGTCCGCTCCCTTACCGCTGCAGCCGAGGTGGAGTCGCGGAGGAAGAGGTGTTGGTATGGCGATGCGCCACTCGCCTATCCTCCGCGACTCAGACGGGGCCGCGCCGTTGATGCGGTGGTGGTGGGGCGGGGAAGGGTGTCGGTATTGCGAGCGCCGCTCTCTCTACCCTCCGCGCCAAACGGTTGGCGGCAGCGGAGCCAAGACCAGATTCGCCGCTGGGGCCGCGAAAGCGGGCGCTACTAAGCCTCTTCCGGCCCCATGAATGGGTCAGGGCGAGGGACTTGGGAAGTCCCCGTCCCCTCTTCGATGGACCCAGGCGGGCGCGAGCGGGTGTCGGCGCGCGCCTCTGAGGCGATGTGCAGGGTAGTCAGACACCTCACTACCCGTGCAGGAGAGACCCGGATAGACCGGGCCAGCACTAGTGTGGGGCTGCGGAAGAATTTGGATTCCGCGGCCCCGCACCACGTGCAGTAGACACCGGGTGGTTTTAGCCGGTGAGTCGGCACGCCCCCGCCTCCCCAGGCGGAGGTGATCCATGAGTTCCCCGAAAAAAAAAAAAAAAAAGGTTAGGTTAGGGGTAGGTTTTTTTTTTTTAAATATATAAGAAGTTGTTATTCTCTTATATAATGCAATATGCTATCGGGATACAAGTTGCATTATAAAGATTGGATCTCTGTAGTTATTTAGTTTTGAAATAATCTAGTTGTCTATTTTTACTTTATTTTTATAATTATTTTTTACTTTTATTAATTATTGAATTTTTTTAATGAATTGACAATATTTTTTATGTGTTTTGTAAACGTTTCTATAGTTGTGCATTTTTTAACTATGTCTGTTAATTCATATGGATTTATTTTTAAGTTATTGCAGATAATTTCATGGTCTATTCTAGTGTTATTAAATTTCGGGCAATCTTTTATTAGGTGTATGATAGTTTGAGATGTGCTTCCATCACATGGGCACAATCATTTGCGCTTATTTTAAACCTATGTAGGTAGCTTTTGTGGAATCGTGATTACTTAGGATTTGCGTAAAATGAAAGTTTTTGATTTTTCTAAGACGATATGGAGTGTCTCATATGATGGACACCATGTTTGTATATGTGCAGTTAGCTATGTTGTTGTAGTAATCTTCACTCGCAATTTGTAAAGTCTTACGATGGATTTGTTTTATGTAGCTGATAGGAAATTTTGAATAATCCGGGGCTTTGTTTAAATTCGTTGCTGCCTTCGCTGCCGAGTCCGCTAATTCATTTCCGATTACACCATTATGGGCTTTTGTCCAGATAAATCTAACTGTTTTATTTCTTGTTTCAGCATTAGTAACATTGCGGTGGTGTATTTTGCTGCTAATGGGTTCGTTGTGTTTGGGTTATTTAACTCTAATAGGCTTGACTTGCTATCGGAAAATATTGTAAATTTTGTAAGTTTACTGTTCAGGATCCATTCACTTGCTTTAAAAATTGCGAAAAGTTCTGCTTGGTATACTGAGCAAGTGTCGTGCAGTTTATATTTTTTAATAACGTTTTGACTCTCCGAGTGAAGAACAACAAAAGCAGCTCCCACACCTTTGTCAGTCTTGCTTCCATCTGTAAATATACTGGATGTTGCTGTATCGAGTACTGATTTATATCCTGTTGATTTGATGCTTCCTGAAATTTAATCGCTTTTTTGGCAAGGATGTGGAAGTTCTGCAGGTGTCACTGGTGTTTCGAGTTCAATGTCTTTAGGAAGATATATGGAGGTTTTGCATCGTTTCGTTGTTTCTAAATTGCACACATTTTTTACTAGCCTGTAAAGGATGAAGTTTTGCTAAAGAGATTGCAGTTGCCGTGCTGTTTGTTCTAAATCTAATGATTTTATGGGAAAACGTGTTGAAGAGAAAGTAAACGTTTTTCAATATACTTATATTTAAGAGCAGAACTCAAATACTTGCTGCAAGCAAACGATAGGTCTATTACAGCAAGATATATGTACATTTTCTGAATTTACTCCCAAGTGGGTTTTATATATTTAACTAATTTTTGAAATAGATTGTACGATTTTGTATTGTATATTCTGCATGTTTAATGAAATTCAATTTTTGTCTATAATGACCCTAAATACTATTTGTGTGGAAAAATTGCAATGGCTGACTATTCATAATGATTTGACATTTGCGAGCTTTATTGGTAAATGATATCATTTGAGTTTTGCTAGGATTAAATTTGAGTTTAACTGAGTTCCCCAACCTACAATTTCGGAAAGAACTTTGTTTGTTGTGGTTTCAAGATTATGAATATCTTTGAAGATACTATCAATAGAAGGTCATCTGCAAAGGCTTGGAGATGACATCCATTGGGTAGATGTTGGAGCTCATCGAGTATCAAGTTCCATAGCATTGGACCGCATACTGAACCCTGAACGCATCCTCGAGACATATATTTGTAGCCGAACTATCCGCAAAATCAAGTTTTACCCGATGTTGGAAGTAATTTTTGAGCAATTTATAAGTTGCTAGGACATTTAATAGTGTAGCCTATGAAATAGTGCTGGCCACCGTACTGTCAAAAGCCGCCTGTATGTCAAGCGAGATTGCCAATACTTGATGATTTTGCAATCTTGCATTTTGTATAGTATCAAGTGCTTTTTGGATAGCGGCCGTTGTTGATGTTTGCTCTTTAAAACCGAATTGTAAATCACTCATTGCGTCAGTAATGTGTAAGAAATATGTTAGTCTTTTAGTAATTAATTTTTCTAATGCCTTTCCCAATACATTAATGAGTCCTATTGGTCTATGTGAAGCGGTGTTAAGTTCGGTTTTATTGTGTTTTGGGATAATTTTTATGTATGCAACTTTCCAGTCTTTTGGAAAGTGGCCGAGTTGCAGGCACCTGTTCATTATTTGGGTGATTAAAATGGGGAAAGTTTCAGCAAATTTTAGACATATATCCGATGTGAGATGGTCTAAACCAGGTGATTTTTTGGGGTTCATGGATTTCAATGACTCAAGTACTTCTTCTACAGTAAATGGAGTATCTGGTGGCGTGTCGGGTATTTTGTTAAAAGAATTTCGGAGCTGCATGTGCCTTAAGCATGTGTCAGGCTCATCGTCAGGAAAATATTCATTTAAAAACGTTTCAGCAGTTTCGTACGTAGTTTTTGTGTATTTACCCGCTTTAATTTTGAGAGTTG
This sequence comes from Parnassius orleans, assembly GCA_029286625.1. Lineage (NCBI taxonomy): Eukaryota > Metazoa > Arthropoda > Insecta > Lepidoptera > Papilionidae > Parnassius > Parnassius orleans. The sequence continues at coordinate 28,936 of JAGSMP010001678.1, forward strand.
TGGGTGGCTGCGCTATAGGTGTGGTCTAAGTAACTGATTGGTTACGCTCCATACGTCCTCCTTTCCTGTTTATTGCAGAACTCTAAAATGCTCAGATGAAGCAATTCTAATGGCTTGTGAATATTCAGTTCTAAGGTTTTTTTTCTAACAACAAATCGGTTATGGATTTTTATTGCGTTTCATTTGTTGAATTTTGTGGTGATTTTTATAACTTTTGTTTTAGTTTTTCTAGTTTATCGTTCCACCAAGGTGCTCGATTTGTTACTTTAGATTTCAGAAACAGTTTATCACTAACTTTTGTACTGATGCTATTAATGTTGTAATGTAATTATCTAACTGTGAGGTGCTTAAATTTTCTATATTAATATTAAGGTCTAAATTTTAGTTATCTCGCTTTTAAACTGTTCAGTAATCTCATCCCATTTTATATTCTGAGTGTTGTATTTAAATGTTGAAAGTTTTTTGGGCTTGCTTAGCGAGCTGTTATTTACAGATAAGTCGAAAGTGATGCCATTATGACTGGATGACGGGCAGCGTCTAGCACAACTTTCCAGTTGAGATTTTGTTTGGTGATGAATTGGATGTGAGTGTGAGATCAATTATAGATTCACGATGGATTTTATGTGTTACCGTTTCATAAGTAGGAACGTTGTCTGAATTACATACAATAAGATTATTAGTAGTTATAAGGTCTACAACCATATTTCCGCGGCGGTCCCACATGGGGTGCCATCCGTTAAAATCGCCACAAATGATGTGAGTGTGATTTGAGTTTTCCTGCAGGAATATTTCTAAACTGTTGAGTGTATTAATTTCATCTTTCTTGGGTTCTATATAGACGCTAATTAAGAATAATTTTTTACCGTCAATAACTATTTGGACAATACAGAGGTTGGGAGTAGAATATTCCGAAATGCCTAGCGTACAACCTATATTCTGTCTTACAAGTAAGCATGCTTTTACTCGGTGCGCTGTGGGGTATTGATATATATTATAATTAGGGATAGACTTCATTGCTTTATCCTTTCCTACGTAGGGTTCACTGTTAAATACTATATCACATTTGTTGTCATTTATATATTTAATCATTTCATGCATCGCTGCGTAACCTTTATCAGTGTTAATTTGTAAGCATTTTAATGGGCGATAATTTTTTGAACTTGTTTTATTTTTGTTATTAGTACCCATAATCGGTTCTAGTTTTGCAAATTTCTATTTGTTTTTGTAGGCGTGGACAACGTAGAGATGTAGCACTGTGTTTAGTGTTAATATTTAAGTTATATTTTTTACAATGTGAGGAACAGTTATAGCAGTCAACTTTGGTGAAATCTTTTTGACAGGGCAATCTTATACAAGTGTTCTGATGATGAGCAGTGGAGCAGATTGTTGCCTTCAGTGCAGTATTTCTTCGTGTGACCGAACTGCATACACCTTATAGCACTGAAGGTAAGCTGGGTAGTCTTCAGTGTGTACTCGTTGATGATCGACGTTTATTTTTGAAGTTCTACAGTTGATCTCCAGATTGTGGAGTAACCATAAAACAGCGTTATACAAATTTTCGTTTTATTGTTTCGCATAAATCGAAGGTGATATCGTCGGGTGACTTAATGAGACTTTTATATTAGGATTTTGATTTACAATTATTTCTTTTAAGCTCACTCACAGGCGTGTCTTTGTAGATGCCTTTAGAATTACCAAGGCTTGAGCTTTTGGCTACGTCAGCGTTAACGAGGCTGTCAGGATGGTTTATGGCGTTAAGGATCTCGTCACGCTGCTCTTGGTTATCAAACCCTACCCATTTTGTGGTTGGAAACCGTCTTAACTTCCGAAGGGTTAAAGGTGTTTTTTAAAATTAATGCTCCGCCACGCACTTACAGTTTCTTTTGAAGAAGAGACTGGCTGTTTAGAGCTAACTATGAGCCGGCTTTGTAACCGGGATGGTTGTTTTCAGCAGTTTTAGTGGACTTGACAACTTTTATGGTGATGGTAGTGGCGATGGATAGAAGAGTTTACAAGATGTGGCAGTGGCTGGGTGGTAATTTTTGTTGTACCGCTAGTTTAGAGCTCTTCCCTAATGGTGCTCTTGATTAATGAAACTGTTTTATTTTCGGCTGATGAAAGTGAATGACGTAATATCGTTTTTACTTGATCGTACAACTGTTGTGTACTTCGTTTGATTTCGTCGAGAGATTTTTTAATGTTATCTTTGTTAGTGCGAGTAACGCTCCTATTGCTGTCTAAATTTTGGAGAATCAAATTTGTGTTCACTAACTTTTACAAAAACTCGTCAAAAGTTGGAGCAGAGTCGGATCGTGCCTCTTCGAATTCTTCGTCTGTTATGTTTGTTGGATCCTCAGCTGGAGTCGACTGTTGACACAAATCGAGGCTGGTAAGAGCCTCGGAAGAAGTATTGTGCAGATTTGACATTTATAATATATAAGTTTACTTAAGTAATGAAAACGGGAGGGTGGAGGCGATTTTTAATTCCGTGTTTATTTAGCAGATTATGGTGCAGATGGCAGTTTCTACACAGGACGGACCTAATAAGTGCAAAAAAAAGAAAGAAACGAAGATTTAAAAGTTTAAAATTTTATGAAATTACGACTATAAGAAAACGAATTATATGAAAATTTGATATTTAATCAGAAATTTTATGAAAACTACAGGAATAACAGGGGGTAATTAATTACACTATATTTAAAAGAAATATGAACAGAAAAGACCAATTATCAGCAAAGTTAGAGATGAATTTATGTTTTATTTATCAATTTACAACTATAAAAGAAAGGAAAATATGAAATTTAATTATTTAACGGTAAATATTTACTAAGAAAACTACAGGGATATATGGGGGCCAATTGATTACACTATTTAGAGAAAATTTGAACGAAAAAGACCAATTTTCAGGAAAGTTATAAGCAAATTTGTGGTTCGGTTAGGTTAGGTTAGGTTAGGTTCCCCCCCGAACGGGTTCCCGCCTTGTCGTGGCGGGGGGGCTTAGTAGCCGTGGCTTGGTCGACCGCGGTGAACAAAGAGGAACCTTGGCTGGCCCGAGGTGTAGGGCCGCCCGAGGTGGTGGTTACCCGTGTGGGCTCGGCGAGCCCACTTCGATGTGTGTCGGTGGGCTGCTGCGGAAGGTTGGTCTGCTCCCCTTACCGCTGCAACCGAGGTGGAGTCGCGGAGGAAGAGAGTGTTGGTATGGCGATGCGCCACTCGCCCTATCCTCCGCGACTCAGACGGGGCCGCACCGTTGATGCGGTGGTGGGGGCGCGGGGGAGAGGTGTCGGTATTGCGAGGCGCCGCTCTCCCTACCTCCGCGGCCGAAACTTGCTGGCGGCGGAGCCAAAGACCAGATTCGCCGCTGGGGCCGCGAAAGCGGGCGCCACAAGCGCTCTTCCGGCTCCCCATGAATGGGTCCAGGGCGAGGGACTTGGGAAGTCCTCACCCCCTTCTTCGATGGAGGTGAGGCGCGAGCGGGTGTGTCGGCGCGCGCCTCTGAGGCGATGTATGGGGTAGTCGAACACCTCACTACCCCTGTGAGACGAGGCCCGGAGACCGCCAGCACTAGTGTGGGGCTGTGGAAGAATTTGATTCCTACCCCGCGCACACGTGTGGAGGAGACACTGGGGTGTTTTAGCTGGTAAGAGTCTGGCACGCCCTCCGCCTTTCCCAGGCGGAGGTAGTCCATGAGGATTTCGAAAGGTTAGGTTAGGTTAGGTTAGGTTAGGTTAGGTTAGGTTAGGTTAGGTTAGGTTAGGTTAGTCTCCCCGAACGGGTTCCCGCCTTGTCGGCGGGGGGCTTAGTAGCCGTGGCTTGGTCACCCGCGGTGAACAAAGAGGAACCCCTGGCTGGCCTGAGGTGTAGGGCCGGCCTGAGGTGCACTCCGTGTGGGCTCGGCGAGCCCACCTGGATGTGTGTCGGCTGCTGAGGGGTTGGTCCGCTACCTTACCGCTGCAACCGAGGTAGAGTCGCGGAGGAAGAGAGTGTTGGCTGGCGATGCGCCACTCGCCCTATCCTCCGCGACTCAGACGGGGCCGCACCGTTGATGCGGTGGTGGTGGGGCTGCGGGGAGGAGTGTCGGTATTGCGAGGCGCCGCCTCCTACCTCCGCGGCCGAAACTTGCTGGCGGCGGAGCCAAAGACCAGATTCGCCGCTGGGGCAGCGAAAGTGGGCGCTACTAAGCGCTCTTCCGGCCCCCATGAATGGGTCCAGGGCGAGGACTTGGGAAGTCCCGCCCCTCTTCGATGGACCCGAGGCGGAGGCGCGAGCGGGTGTCGGCGCGCGCCTCTGAGGCGATGCACGGGGTAGTCGAACACCTCACTACCCCGTGCAGGAGACGAGGCCCGGACAGACCGGGCCAGCACTAGTGTGGGGCTGCGGAAGAATTTGATTCCTGCGGCCCCGCGCGCGCACGTGCGAGGAGACACCGGGGTGGTTTTAGCCGGTAAGAGTCCGGCACGCCCTCCGCCTTTCAGGCGGAGGTAGTCCATGAGGATTTCCGAAAAAAAAAAAAAAAGGTTAGGTTAGGTTAGGTTCCCCGAACGGGTTCCCGCCTTGTCGTGGCGGGGGCTTAATAGCCGTGGCTTGGTCGACCGCGGTGAACAAAGAGGAACCCCTTGGCTGGCCTGAGGTGTAGGGCCGGCCTGAGGTGGCACTCCGTGTGGGCTCGGCGAGCCCACTTCGGATGTGTCGGTGGGCTGCTGCGGAAGGGTTGGTCTGCTCCCCACCGCTGCAACCGAGGTGGAGTCGCGGAGGAAGAGGAGTGTTGGTGGCGATGCGCCACTCGCCCTATCCTCCGCGACTCAGACGGGGCCGCACCGTTGATGCGGTGGTGGTGGGGCCGCGGGGAGAGGAGTGTCGGTATTGCGAGGCGCCGCCTCCTACCTCCGCGGCCGAAACTTGGTCGGCGGCGGAGCCAGAGACCAGATCCGCCGCTGGGGCCGCAGCGGGCGCTACTAAGCGCTCTTCCGGTCCCCATGAATGGGTCCAGGGCGAGGACTTGGGAAGTCCCGCCCCTTCGATGGACCCGAGGCGGAGGCGCGAGCGGTGTCGGCGCGCTCTGAGGCGATGCACGGGGTAGTCGAACACCTCACTACCCCGTGCAGGAGACGAGGCCCGGACAGACCGGGCCAGCACTAGTGTGGCTGCGGAAGAATTTGATTCCTGCGGCCCCACGCGCACGTGCGAGGAGACACTGGGGTGGTTTTAGCCGGTAGAGTCCGGCACGCCCTCCGCCTTTCCCCAGGCGGAGGTAGTCCATGAGGATTTCCGAAAAAAAAAAAAAAGGTTAGGTTAGGTTAGGTTAGGTTTTTTTTTTTTTTTTTTTAATTTTATCCCCATGAGGAATTGCTATCGGTATACAATTCCTTATGGTTTTCGAGCTTTTGTTTAAAAATGAATTTATTTTATGGTCCGCATTTTGCTTTGTTTACCGTTAATATTTACATCTGAGATCTTTTCACAATGGTTCACATAATATTTTTTTTTTTTTTTTTAATAATTTTGAGTTTTGTTTATGTTTTACTTAAGACAAGTAGAAAATTAATTTGATTAATGGTAATAAATATCTTTATTATATATATTTCTATTATAGACTACATATATAATATTAATAAAACAAATATTACGATTTACAGCAAAATTATCTTATTTATTAATTATTTTGCGCATTTCTCCTTAAATTTAGTTAATTTTGATGCTTCATAATTTTTAATTACTATAGCTGTATTATTGGTGTGAGTTTTTAATTTACTTATAATATAGTTGACATGAGCTTTAAAAGTTTGTGTTGTAGTTACTTTGGAAATTATTTCTGATAAATTATATGGTTCTATCCTTAAACAAGTGCATGCAACCTCGTGTTCCATTTCTTGTTTTGATAAATACAGTGCAGTTTCTTATGGGATGTGTTGCATAGTTGTACGCTCGTTTGATCGCATGGGCATTTATTATCATTGCTTATTTTAAAACGATGTTAAGTATTCCTTATGATATCCGCAGTTGCTAAGATATTGGGTTATGGCAAAGTTAGGTGCAAGTGCTTTAACAGTTAGAATTGAGTTGCTCGTATGTAGGACAAAGAGATTTGTTGTATATGCCTTTGTTACTTTGAAGGTAAAATTCTTCCGTTTCGTTAATGGCGTGCTTGTCGATTAAGTATTTTACATGAAGTTTAGAAGGGGCAGCAATTCATAAGATCGGTGTGAGGCTGCTTAGGCTTGTTGCATCCGCTTTCTTCATTAGGAAATTCAGTATGACCTTTAATCCAGCAAAAGTTAGTTAGGTTAGGTTAGGTTGAGTTAGGTTAGGTTTTTTTTTTTTTTTTTTCTAGTTCGGACATGAGAAATCAGGGACTTTTTCATCTTTTATATTTTTTTGTTCTTTTCTTTTTTATTTTACATTTCTATTATTTTTGTGTTTTATTCTTTTTTTTTATTCTTTTTCTTTATTTCTTTTTAGATTCTTTTCAATTTTTTCTTAGCTAATTAATTCTAGGTACATAATTACTATTGCTATTTCTTATTTCTACTTATTTTATGGGCTGTTTACATTATATATTAGTTTATATTATGTTACAGATTCCTTATTACTACTATTATTTGTTCTTATTTATTACCTTATATATTTTTATACAATGCTTTAAAAACCTATTTCTAACATGTTTGTTTCTTATTATTTTATGTACATTATCTTTATTTACTTTAATTCCTATCTCCAATTCTAAGTCAACTCTCTCTCTACCAAAAATAGGGCATTCAGTTACAAGGTGTATAATTGTCTCTTCTCTTGCTGGATCACAGGCGCATGTCGGATTCTCCTTACATTTAAAACGGTATAAATATTCGGAGAACCCGCCATGTCCTGTCATCACTTGTACAGTTATTGGATCTAAATCTAATTTTCTAATAATAGGGTCTGGCGTCGGGGAAAAATATTTTAGTGGTGGAGGCTGTTTCACCTTCTGTATATCTTCGGTTCCATTCGTTAAGCGTGCTCAGTCGATCTGTCGCTTAACGAACGAAACCGGCATTTTCGTAGTCTGGCCTTCTTTTATTTTTTAATGCGGCTTCTTTAGCCAGTTTGTCTGCTCTCTCGTTTCCTCAATCCTGCGTGAGCCTAACCCAAAGTTGGAGGTTTTCCTCTTGTTAATTTGGCTTATGTTATTCCTAATATCTGCCGCTAGGATGGAGGAACGCTTTACAACCGTCTGGAGAGCAGACATTGAGTCACTATATATTTGGCAATTTTGCGCAGGATGTGTTAGCGCGTACGTGGTCGCTTCTCGAATAGCGAGCAACTCCGCCTGGAAGACGGTGCAGAAATTTCCCAACTTTAGTTTTCGGTTACTTGTCTCCGCTGCATCATTCCAAATGGATAATGCAGCGCCGACTTTCCCCTCGATTTTACTGCCGTCGGTGTATATTTTGAGGCTTTTGTTGTCCTGTTGGTCCATTTGTGCACCGTCCTCCATGCATATATATTGCAGGCCATGTTCGTCTGCTGGGTGAGGCATCGTTCCATATTCCACTTTTTTCTCCATGTCCCGATCCTCTACCACTCGCCGGGAAATACCTTTCTTTACTTTATAAAGCAAGGCTGCTTCCTGGACCCTTAAATCCAAAGGAAGCAGCCCGGCGAGTAGCAGAGCCGAGTGTAGAGAAACAGTTCTGTATGCTTTAACTATTTTTTGTACGAACCCACGTTGCACCATGTCTAGTTGTTTTTTGGTCATTTGTTTATTTGCTGCTGGTGCCCATGCGCTTGCCGCATATAAAATGATCGGTTCTACTACCGCTATGTATATGGTCCTAATCTCGGGTTCAGACCAATGAATCTTTGCGGCCCTACACAACTGACGATACAGGTTCTGTACCTTACAGCACACATTTTTCACATGCGCGTTGAAGGTCAGCCCGTCGTCAATTGTGAGGCCGAGTATTTTTATTTCTTTAGACAGTCCAATGCTTTCCCCGCCCATCTTCAGAAGTGGTGAGTCATATTTTATCTTGTTCGTAATGATCATTGCGTTAGTTTTTTGTGGGGCAAATTTAAGTTTATTTTTGACTCCCCACCTCTGAACATGTGCGAGGGCTGCATTGGCCTGTTCCTGCACTTCCTGTGCTTTGTCTCCAGAGAAAATTAGGACCACATCATCTGCGAAAGCCTGACAGTGTTCCCCTTGTCGTTTAACTCTTGCAGTAGTGGGTCAGTATGGGTTCCAAAATTGGACCACCAATTGAGCCCTGCACGCCCTTTGTGGTCTTTTGACCCACTCTGCCCCTGGTATTTGACGCACACTGATCTATCCTCGAGATAGCTGTCGATCAGCCGCCTCAAATTTATCGGGCATCCGGTTTTTGCAAGTGCACATCGTATAGCAGGCCACCAAGCGTTGTCAAAGGCTCCCTCTATGTCAAGTGATACGAGTACTACCAATTTTTTATCCTTAATTTTAGCTTTTATATGCTGCATCATGTCATAGAGGGAGTCCTCAGTACTTCGCTGCGGCATGAAGCCATATTGGTTTCTGCTTATCTTAGGTACGATGTGCCACTTGATTCTTCTTATGGTCATTTTTTCCAATATTTTCCCTAATACAGGCAAAAGCCCAATCGGCCTGTAGGATTTGGGGTGCGTGTAGTCCTCTTTTCCTGGTTTCCGTATGACCACTACTGCCGCCTCCTTCCATTTACCGGGAAAGTGTGCAAGTTCGAGACATTTATTGGCTACTGCCAAAAATAGTGACGGGTTCAGAGTAATGGCCGCTGTACAGATATCGGCTGTGAGACCATCATTTCCTGGAGCCTTTTTAGGATTAAAGCTGGACGCGGCCCACAGTAGCTCTTCCTCTGTAAAGGGTGGATCACTTGAGTCATCAAGTGACCCTACATTCACTGCTTCTGCTGCTTTTCTTATTAGCCTGTGTTCCGCGTCATCATCCTGATCTTTATCCTCCGGATAGAAAGTCTCCGCCAGAACCCTTGCCGAATCTGCATTTCCTAACGTTTTTCCATCCCATACAAGGGGGACGTCCTCCTGTCTTTGTGTTGTGCGACCTATTACCCTGTAAATCCCGTCCCACATGGATTCACGCTCCTGTTTACTGCAGAAACTCTTCCAGCTGGCGGTTTGTGCGTTTTTAACTTGTTGTTGGTATTCTTCCTTCGCTTTGATATACTGCTCGACGACCCACTCTCGGACGGACTGCTGCATAAAATTCGTCGTTTTAACCTGGAGACCTCTTTTCCTTTGGGTTAACTCGTCGGTCCACCAAGGCAATCTCATTTGCTTTTTGTTTTTAATTTTGGGTATGCTGTGTTCACAGGCATCAATAATTGTTTCTGTGATTTCTACTATTTTCATTTCGAGATCTTGTTTATTTACTATTTTGTTTATATGTGTACTGCTTATTTGCTTTTCTTGCCAAATCTGGGTGAGTTTCTTATGAAACTCGCTCCAGTTTGCTTTCTTTGTATTAAATTTTCTTGTTGTTCGTTTAATATCCGTGCTTATAGATCTTTCTAAATTTACATCAAACAAGATTGCCCTGTGGTCCGAACTAGTCACTTCTTCTGATAGTCTCCAGTTGTCTATTCGTCCAAGCAGGCTCGTCGAGCAGGTTGTTACATCCACACAGCTGGAGAATCTCTTTCCACCCCTGATGGTGTCGAACGTGGGCTCAGTCCCTTTATTCAGTAAATGGAGCTCCATTTCGTCGAACTTGGCAGCTACCTCAATGCCCCTCCTGTTCACTTCCCGGCTTCCCCACCATAAATTCCAAGCGTTTACGTCCCCACCGACTATCACGTTCCCAGTTCCTAAGCCTGCCACGGCCGCTCCAATTATGTCCAGGTATGGTTCTAATGGTTTATCTCCCTCCAGGTAGACAGACACCACTCCCAACTCCCAGGCCCCTGTCCTCAGCTTAGCAACTGCGATGTTCTCAGTTGTCAGGTCAGGCACTGGGTCATGTAATGGTGTCGTCAAATAGTACAATGGCTGCCTTTATCACTTTTTCGGTGTTTAGGCTTCTGTCACATTGTACTATTCTTGTCCCTGGATGGCACTTCATTTTTCCTATCCGACCTATATAAGGCTCCTGGATCAAGGCAAATGATGTCTTGTTTTTGGTTGCCTCTATAATTAGTTCGGCCGTAGCCAGCTCACTCCTTTGTAGGTTTGCCTGGATCACGTGATATCGGTGGTTGCTTGGATTTATGTTACTGTTTATCTTGGAGACAATCTTAACAGTATGCCACAGTGGACCTCGCTAGGATCTCCCATTTTCTCCTAACGGGGCAATCCGCACTGAAAGCATTGTGCTCTTTCCTTTCTATTTTTGCCTTGAGACAGTTTCTGCATGACGGCATTTCCCCTGAAAGCCAGTCAGCACATTCCGTTTTTAGATGTGGGCCTCCACAGTGACTGCAGACGTCTGTCGTGTCACTGCATAGGCGCTTGCTGTGTCCATAGGCCAGACACCTCGAACATTGCACCAGAGGGGACTGGTCTTCTACCTTGACTCGCTGGAGATCCACATGGATCCACCCGACATTTGTCAGGTAGTTCCATATCTGGGGCGAGACTCTGATTACAATGTGGGCGGTGTGCGGATTCCTAGATTTTTTCCTATATTTTATCTCCATTCTAATGTCTTTTTCGTCTATATTTTGAAAGAGCTGTTTGTTTTGTGTTTTTATTGCCTTGATTACTTCTTCATCCGAGTTGTATGCAGTACATCCTTTAGTATGACTAATGGGTCTTTGTTTTAATGTCATCTACATTTAAGTTTTACTCGTATTTTTATTCTTTCTTTTACCCTATTTATCTCTTCCTGTGCTACATCCCAATATTACTTTTCTGTCCCTTGCTTTCCTGATTTTATCAATTTTTAACCCTTCTTCTTTGGCATTTATTGCCGTTCTTACTCTGTCCATTACTTGCTCTCCTGTATCCTTCTCGTCTGTTGATGTAATTACTACAGAGTGCATTGTCATATTTTGCTGAGGTAGTCTCCTTGATGGTCCAGCCAATACACGCATATGTTCCTTTCTCTTCCTTATTTTCTTTCTTCTTTATTTCTTCCCTTAATTTTTCCATCTCATTCTTATTTTCTTCCAGGAGTTTTCCGTGCTCTTCCAACTTCTTGATTAGTTTGTTGTGTTCTTCTAGCTTTCTATTCTCTAATTCGTATTCCGGTTTATCTGCTCTTTTCTCCTGCTCTTTGGTTTTTCTTTCTTTCTCTGCTTTGCCTGTCTCTGCCTCTTTGACCAGTTGGTATAGTCTATCTATGGCGTGTAACTTCGGTCTTTATATCTGTCCTCAGATTGCGAATTGCTGAGGTGCAATTTTGCTTTGTTGAGACAGGCTCGAGCTTCTGTTATACGATCTGCGTATTTTGTCGTATCCATTTTAGGTGAACTTTCCGTAGGCTCTACCAAAACTCTACAGGTTGCCCTTTGACTCCTGGGATGGTAGGATCTTTTGTTTTGGCGTACAGCAGGGACTACCTTTTTGGTGAGGCTGAATTCCAGCTTCAGCGTCTGCTTTTCCTGCCTCCCACTCTCAATGCTTCTCTCTCACTAGAGACCTGTGTCGTTTGGTTATCTTTAGAGATGCTCTTTCTCCTCTATCCTTTTGGAGAGCCTTGAGGGCCCATGTCTTTAGATCTATCCTCAGTCTTTTTGGGAGGAGTGCGAAGGCCTAACATGTTCAGGGGAACACGTCCTTGCGTCACAGCAAATATTAAAATTTATAAAATTTAAAAAGAATTAAGTATAAAAAATTTTTTAAAAGTTTGTATAAGTTGTAAATAAAATAAAATAAAATTTTAACAGTTCGACACTGCTATGGTGGGTTCGTACTTGGTGTCAATTTTTTAAAAAGCCTACGATTGCGCAAATTTATATTTTTCTCTATGTAGAGTTTATGCTCTATTATTGCCGTTTATACCTTTTACTTAAGTATAACACTCTATTTCCACTTATTTATTAATGATTTTTAGGAATATTATAATTTGTTCCTATAAGTCTATTAGACTCTATGTAGAGTCAGTTTAAATATCTTATAATTTGTGACTAATTTGGTTACCTAATTTACTTTTCTCTACCTAGAGTCGTCTCTATAATATAACCTAAAATTAACAAGTAACATAACACCAGCTGGTCACCTTAATTTCTAATTATTTACACTAAAAAATGTAAAAAAAAAAAAAATTTTTTATAGTCTCTATATAGAGTCTATCTACACATAAGGTAAGAGGTTTATAAGTCTAGAATTTATTTCAAGAAACCCCGTTCGAATCGGCCCACCGGTTGTTATGTTATACGTGTTTGATGTTTTTCATCCCCCAGAGACTAAGTCAATATATCAACTTAGGGGTAGGGGGTTGAAAATAAGTCCAAATGATCCGGTGGGGGTCGAAGACTATCCGTTTACTGGATAGTGTGGGGGGGGGTTAGGGGGGGGGGCCCCCGAAAAATTTATCAAAAATGAGCTAGGAGGCTCCGTTTTCCTGTAAACTGAAAACACAGTTATCGTGCGGTTTTCAGGATCTCCTAGCTCTTATAATTAATTTATTATCTTAAATACGGCTTTCCCGAAAATTCCGAAAAAAATAATGTATATAGAACCTTAATTGCTCTTTAATAAAATATTTTTAGTAAAAATGGTGTCCTGAAAATTTTTTATGTTTTTTAATTTTGAAAACTGGATTACTAAAACCAACAACCGCAAATAGGCTCTAAATCTTGAAATTTAATAGGAACAATTTTGAAAAAATTTGGGGATATTGTTTATAGGCTAACAAATTTATTAATATTATTTTCAGGTTTTCAGGAGTATTTTCAGCCTCCACGTGTTTAAATAAAATTTTAAAATTAAATATTATTATTTACACTCCGATTTTGAAAATTTTTATGCCAGTTAGGTCTTAAGTTCTATTTTCACATAAAGTTACTAGCTACATAGGTCATCACTGAAAATTTTAAGTTATTCACCTTTGAAGCTCCCGGCTGAAAAACGGTGTCTTCAAAGCGTGATATCTCCTATGTTTCTTGTTCAATTTTTCTGTTCGAGGTGTCAGACGCTTTGCCTCGATGTCCTCTTCCGATGTACGTCGTCAAATTTAGCCGCACAGCATCCAATCCAAAAACACGTGTCCACGTGGTTTTGGATTTCCGAAAATATTTCAGTGCGCTGGCGCCGAAAAAATCCGGTGGTTAGCTTAAATGCTTAAGCTTGTCAGGGCGCTTCTTTTGACACTATAAAATCTATATGTCGTCGATCTAAATCGAGCTACGTTTCACTTTAACGTTTTTACAGGTTATAAAAACCAGTTTTTCTGTGATAACTTTTTATTTTTAACACTTTTATCACATTTATTTTACACCACTAGCTTCGTCTCATCGAGACGCGTCTACCGGTGTATAACACTTTAAATTTGGTACACTTTGACCCGACACTTTGATTTTTCGAACGCGGAGCGATACAAAAATGCTGCGTACGGGACGGCGTTTGGAGTGCAACTGGTTAGGTTAGGTTGGAGTTGGGTTAGGTTAGGTTAGGTGAGTTAGGTTAGGTTAGGTTAGGTTAGGTTAGGTTAGGTTAGGTTAAGGTTAGGTTAGGTTAGGTTGGGTTGGGTTAGGTTAGGTTAGGTTAGGTTGGTTAGGTTGGGTTAGGTTAGGTTAGGTTAGGTTGGGTTAGGTTAGGTTAGGTTAGGTTGGGTTAGGTTGGGTTAGGTTAGGTTGGGTTCCACAATCAGCTCATTATTGTAGCTTGTTTTACTTTAATTTTATTAAAAAACCATTGGTAAGCAGATTAAAGAAATCATTTGTTGGTAAGGTTAACGGACTCAAAACCTAATAGTACCTAACCGTGTAGTGACGTTGTAAGAATATCCTTATTGCCATATCGTCCTGTGGTGTCATAGTTGTCAGAGGAAGCTGAAATAGGAGGTGGGCAGTAGCATCTCCTGATAACAACTCACAATTGTGAATAGCTGCGATTGCCAATCTGTCCGCCAAGCGTGATTGTCGGTTGTTTGAGTTTTTAACTGAACTTCAAAAAGGAGGAGGTTTACAATGTTTGAATTTATAAAATATAAAAAATCCTCCTAATAGTGGTAAAATAGGAGATGAAGTTTTTATAGGGCATTGAGACGACATTGACTTGCGATATTCCTTAGTCCGTTCAAAAGGGTAAGAAAGTAACTAATATACATAAATAAAATTATAAGAAATAAATTAACTTTTAATAAAAGTTGAAGTCGACTTGAAAGAACAAGTAATTATTTACCACTATGAAGTCGGTGCAGACATGGTGTTTAAAAAGAATTAATGCCCACAATATTAAGAATGTCAAATTATTTTATTCTTTCAGTTCTTGAAGTTGGCTTATTTTTTAATGAAAGTAATTTATTTCTTATAAATATGGAATGTCTTGTAAAAATCATAAAAGGTAAAAGTGACTATTCGATGAAGTATCAAGAAGTATCCATTAT
>JAGSMP010001679.1:0-43275 GCA_029286625.1 Parnassius orleans
TTATTGTAGCTTGTTTTACTTTAATTTTATTAAAAAACCATTGGTAAGCAGATTAAAGAAATCATTTGTTGGTAAGGTTAACGGACTCAAAACCTAATAGTACCTAACCGTGTAGTGACGTTGTAAGAATATCCTTATTGCCATATCGTCCTGTGGTGTCATAGTTGTCAGAGGAAGCTGAAATAGGAGGTGGGCAGTAGCATCTCCTGATAACAACTCACAATTGTGAATAGCTGCGATTGCCAATCTGTCCGCCAAGCGTGATTGTCGGTTGTTTGAGTTTTTAACTGAACTTCAAAAAGGAGGAGGTTTACAATGTTTGAATTTATAAAATATAAAAAATCCTCCTAATAGTGGTAAAATAGGAGATGAAGTTTTTATAGGGCATTGAGACGACATTGACTTGCGATATTCCTTAGTCCGTTCAAAAGGGTAAGAAAGTAACTAATATACATAAATAAAATTATAAGAAATAAATTAACTTTTAATAAAAGTTGAAGTCGACTTGAAAGAACAAGTAATTATTTACCACTATGAAGTCGGTGCAGACATGGTGTTTAAAAAGAATTAATGCCCACAATATTAAGAATGTCAAATTATTTTATTCTTTCAGTTCTTGAAGTTGGCTTATTTTTTAATGAAAGTAATTTATTTCTTATAAATATGGAATGTCTTGTAAAAATCATAAAAGGTAAAAGTGACTATTCGATGAAGTATCAAGAAGTATCCATTATTCAAAGCAGTCCCATACCCACGACACTGCTTGCTTGCCCATATGCGGAGGAAAATATAGCAGTGACTGTATGCTCGTAATTTCCAATAATCCGGATCACAGCTGCCGGTGGACCTGACGTGCAATACAAAGACATCGGGATTGCGGCCAGTACTCAGTAAAACGATGTTTGATAAAACATACCTTACCATTATATTTAGGATACGACATTTTATTTTCCTCGATCGCAAATGAAATAAATATTGCAAGGATACAAACAAAATGTTTTAATTGGTAGAGCCACGCTGCAGCTATATTGTGGTTGTAGCACAAATGGGTCGGGTCAACCGGGGAGGGACCACGCTCTCACAGAATACCAGCGTCAAAAAGCAGCTTAATGCTGCTGTGTTTTGTATGGTGAGTGTAGAGAATCGGAGGCCTTTTATTGGAAACGAGGCATTTTATCTTAGTCCTTTTTGATTCTTAATCGAGATAAATGGAGACATCTATGGGCCACTGCATTCTCTTACCATCAGGTGGACTGTGTGCTCATTTGTTACCCTTATTCTATATAAAAAATGATACAATTGAGGTGGTACACCAAATCTCATCTCAAATTAAAGTATCTAATGTAATTCATGCAAAGAATACCCTAATTTATGAAAGGTAACTTATAATCTAGTTTAACTTTTAACAAATTAAATATCAGGTGAGAGTCGTTGACCTCGCTGTACAATAGGAAGGTGCTATTGTACAGCGAGGTCATTAAAATGTAAGTAACGGGAACTGGTAATTGAATTTGTTATATAGAGAAAGCATGACATTTTACAAGCTAGTGGTAATTAAAACTCAGAACGGACAACCCCGGCTTCATGTTTATTATTTATTTCATTTATAATAGCTTAGAAAGTCCACTGCTGAACTTACGCTTTCTAATAGATTATGTAATAGAGAGATATAACTGCCACGTTTGGCAAACGGGTAAGTAGTTTAAAGTTGAAGTAAAAGTATTTAGAAAATACTTTACTGAACAAAGACCGAAGTTTAACGAGGCTCGTTAAAACTCCTTTGCAGTTCCGCTAGTGCAGTCGAAGATTTCACCATTCAATAAAATTGCTCAGAAAACAGTTTTGACCCGATTTTCGAATAATCTTAAAAAATTGTACCGTAATAATTTTAATATTGAAACATTCAATTTCATTTCACGGTTATCTGAAATATAATTGATTAACATGTAGTATCCCTTTCGTTTGTCTCTGGCATCGCGACCTTTAGAGTAAAGGTTAAAGAGAATCTAAGCTCTATGGTATGACAGCCCAATCAGACGCTTCTTTTCGCGCGTTCATGGCATCGCATGTGGTCTTAAAATTAAATTTATACTTCATGTATTTCATTGACCTATTATGTACTATCGTATTAGAGTTGAAACTGCATTTAGTTACGCAGTCCCATTCTGCCGCGATGTCGCCGCACTTACTCAGTCACCGCTAGGTGTTAGTGATTTGACACGTGCTGTGTTGATTATATTAAAAAAATCTCTTGATAAAATATGCAATGGTGCGTTTTAGATATTGCACAAATAATTCAAGAAATGTTAGCAAATACCAAGGAATAACTTTTCATCGGTGAGTAAGATACATAATTAATAAACAATTGTTATGTATTAATTATCAAAAAAATTATTCCTAAGACGCCATGTGTCATGGAATATAGATTATGAAATTAATTTGTTCAGATGCGACGTTTCTGTGGTACGATTATATTATGCACATTTTTTTAGAAACATATAGAAATATTCATAACTAGGCTGAATTTCTGATGTTTAAATTGGTTGATTATTATCTTATTTTATTTTCAGGTTTCAACTTCCACTTTTCTTTGATTTCAACGTCCAACCATGAAATGGTTGGTCGTTGAAAAGTCCGGGAAAAATGAATAAAATCGTCCATTTTTGACTCTCGCGTGCCCAGCATTTATGAACGTCTCATTTGTAAATTAAATTTTATATTAATATTTTTTGTTAAACATACATTAAGTATGTTTTTTTTATATTTTATACAGTTACCTTTTAAAATATTCCAATAAAAATATCATTAAAATGTACTTGTGATATGATATTATGTAATATTATATTAAATGAACACATATTATATGCAAAATAAATGACAAATTTTAAAAATTGTACTCGATATAATTTAAATACTTAACAATACAAACTATTATTACATACTTATCATTCTACGTACGATAATCTATGATAAAAACCAACCGCGCATGCGCCACACTACTTCCCCTGTCCATACGCGAAGACATGAGTAGAGCACATTTTTTGTTTGAAATATTACTATTATTTGCATATTACTTCAATGGTGTATTTAGCTATATTTAAGTGTTTTGGTATATATTAAGTATATTTCGATTTGGGAAGTGAAAGAAATTGGAAAAGAAGATGAAAGTATGAAGAACTGTTGAAAGGTGTCGGCGTCGACGTGAAGAAAACAAATATCGGCAGCCAGGAGTCGTAGTCAATTTCCCCTAAGAACCCCGATAAGAAGTCCTTCAAGATTCTCAACACAGAGTAACAACCAGACAGAATTATAACATTGAAGGTGAGCCAATAAAATAAAAAATATATTAACGCAGGTAGATATTACATCCTGGTACTAGAGATACCGGCTCGAAGATCAATTTTTGTACGAGATACTAACTTTGATATTAACATAACCTAGGTAATGTAGGCATTTAAAAGGATATAAGTACGCGATACGTTCACTACTCAATGCTATATCTATAGCGATTGGTAGATTTTCACTCCTTGCCCTGCCTTCATTTCAGACGGCAACGATACATTGAATAACACACCTCTACAAATAAGCCTAAAGACTACTGCTTTATTGCAAGCTCTGGACAATGACTATACTTATTGTGAAAAGTTAACTAATGACCCCATTATATTACAAGGTGTAAAAGGTTATAATATTCTATTCCGGTTTAAGCCCTCAAAAGTTTTAACTCCTGTAAATAATTTATCAAAAAGTGAAATTATTAATAATTATGCATTAGCAATATTTTGCAACTAGTTGCCTTAACATCATGTAACTACTCTGATGGTGAATACTTTTCAAAATATTTCTGATCCCCAAGCCTAATGGTAAATTCAGATTTATTATAAATTTAAAGTTATTGAATAAATTTGTAAAAGTGACTCATTTTAAAATGGAAGATGTAGTTACATCAATTAGATTAGTAGATAAAAATTATTACATGTACACTATTGACCATAAATAATCCTATCTTTTAGTCCCAATAACTTCAGAACATAGAAAATATCTCCTTGTGAGTTTGCAGGGAAGCTCTATGAATTTTTTGCATTACCCTATGGAATATATACTGCATCTACTATATTCACTAAATTATTCAAACCAGTTAGTTAGGTATCTTAGAAACAAAGTTTTCTTGTCAACAATTTACATTGTTGACTACTTATGTATAGGCCGAAGTTACACGGAATGTTGAATAAGTTTAAATGCCACTTTAGACATTTTAAAATGTTTAGACTTTATTATCAACTATGAAAAAAGCAACTTAGTTCCTAGCACTAATAACAATTTTTTGGGTTTATGATGCTCTTCTAATTTATGTCTTGAGTTACTCTAAAAGACTTAACATTAGGTCATTAATCAATAAATTTATAAATTTAAAACAAAGTATAGGGAGTTTGTAAAATTGTTAGGTATATTCTTGGCTGCATGTCATACTGTGTCTTATGGCAAACTTCATACAAAGGTAATGGAAAGAGAAAGATATCTAACCTTGAAGAAAACTAACAACAACTATGACTATCAAATTTTATTATTAGATAAATTACTTCCGGACCTCCAGTTGTGAAGGAACAATACAATACAAAGGAAAAAAGAGTTCGGGTCTCCAAAAATATCTTTAATAATTTTTACATAGGCCGAAGTAACACGGAATGTTTAATGATATTAAATGCCACTTTAGACATTTTAAAATGCTTAGAATTTATTATCAACTATGAAAAAGCAACTTAGTTCCTAGCACTAATAACAATTTTTTGGGTTTATGATGCTCTTCTAATTTATGTCTTGAGTTACTCTAAAAGACTTAACATTAGGTCATTAACCAATAAATTTATAAATTTAAAACAAAGTATAGTGAGTTTGTAAAATTGTTAGGTACATTCTGGCTGCTTATCATGCTGTGTCTTATGGCAAACTTCATACAAAGGAAATGGAAAGAGAAAGATATCTAACCTTGAAGAAAAACAACAACTATGATTATCACATTTTATTATTAGATGATTTACTTCAGGACCTCCAGTGGTGAAGGGACAATACAATACAAAGGAAAAAGAGTTCGGTCTCCAAAATAGGTTTAATAATTTTACAGATGCTTCATTAACTGGTTGGGGAGCTCACAATGGTGGTAAGAGTGTTTATGATCAAAGTCATATAACGTAGCAAATGACGTTGTCGTATTCCGGCATGATGCTTGGTGAAGCCATATGGTGATGTTTTTAGGATAATAGAACAACTGTGTGTTAAATATAAAAATATTATTTTGATAGGTGATTTTAACTTAAATTCAAGTAATGGTAATTTTAAAATTATTTTGAATGTTTTAAGTCCTTTTGCGAATTTGCTCAGATGAGTAAAGTACTTAACCGCAATCAGAGTCAATTAGACTTAGTGTTATGTTCGTTAGAATTAAGATGGCGTATAAGTATGCGAAGCTGACGAGCCGTTAGTGCCGGTGGACCTGTATCACCCACCGCTCGCGGTGACCCTGGAGCTCGGCGCTGGTGGCGCTGTTGCCGCCCGTGGCGGCTGAGCCTGCTGCTTTAGACCGCGAGACACCAGCGTCAAATTGAACCGCAATGGAATTTTATAAAGCTGATTTTACTTATTTTATTTTTTATTAGCTCCGCCGATTGGAGTTTGATTAACGAGACACAGGAACCAGAAGAAGCTTTGGAGTTTTTTTATAATGTTTACGGTGTTTTAGATAATTGTGTATCGAAAAGCGGAAAGAACAGATCAAAGATTACTCATTTAGCGCATCATACAGCATCACATCTTCATTAGCCATTACGCATTTCACCGTTCACAGTCGACGCCTACATCAGATATCCGTACGATACCGAAGACGAACTTACTGAACCTGGCGAGCGGTCACCACAGTCATGCGAAAGTCAACACCCCCCATGGAATGGGCGGGCTTTACTCAGGCGAAACAGATTGCCAGCCAGATTTTCAATCCATACTCGTCAGAGACGCATACCACACTTAATCAACTATATTCGATAACTTCATAAAGTTCGTTCATCGAGCTACCTTGTAACATTGCCTGATGGTTTCAATAATTGCAGAGGTCAGCCTGGTTTCGAGAACAGAGACAACTGTTTGAAAGATCCTGATAACTGCCCGAGTGGCATCACAACACAAAGACAGCCTAGTATGACCGGAACAGTTTAGCGAGTTATACTGTGGGAGCCAGGCATGCACCTAAATGAGGATTGTCTTGCAGCAGGCCGACAGGCCCAATATCGACCAGCAGAAAGCCCTTCAGTGACGCAGGACATGCGCAGTAGATGGGCGACCAGATCAATCCCATGACAGGTGCAGCACGGCCGGTATTACTTCGAGTGCCGATCACTTAGTCCCGCAGCGAAGGCGACCGCTGCTCCCAAGACGAGCGTAACAGTGCAGCGCAGCAAGCGGCTGAGATGACGCAGCAGCCACGCTCTCAAACGAACTTGATTGAGAACACAAAACTTCATCAAACGTAAGCTACTGTTTGCGTCATCTCAATATTTTCGACGTCACTAACGAACCGCAAGCACGCTGCACTATGGAATGGCGCCATATATATACACCTGTCTTACTAGGAGCTTTAGTAGTCTCGCCGTAAAATTGCGGGTTTTAAATTGAGTCGAATATTACTTCCTCGGAAAATTCATAGTACCGGCCGTTGAACAATGCACCTGGTATCATGTTGGTCTTCAATTCATCATCATCATTACAGCCCTCATGCCCATAGGCATCCTCCAAGTAATGCCACAAAGCAATACGTCTTGAGCCAAATGAATCCATCAACTTCCTTATGATATAACGAGGTCGTCACTCCATCTAGTGGGGAGCCGCTCACACTTTTGCGTCCGATGTCACTTCAGCTTACTAACTTTTAGGCTATATCGGTTACTCACGTACTACAGATGTCCTCATTTAAGTCTGTCACACAGAAAACCATGAGCATAGTTCTCCAGCTCAACGATTTCGAGCTTATCATTCGGCCACTGAAACTTTGTGCTTTTTTGTATTTTTTTAAACGTTACCACACACTGGATTTTCTCCCAACGTGGAGGCAGTTTACATCATAATTAACAGACAAAAACATTCAGACCAACTGGTTGTTAGCCATTTAAATACTTGTTCCAAGGGATTCGAACTGCGGCCTCAGCTCTGCAACTATTGCGCCACGGATGTCGAATAGCTGAAATGTTTTAAAATTGAATAATTAGACGAACTTACCTTAAGTGAAGTCTGATTACAATTTTATTTCACGGTTATCCGAAATATAATTGATTAAAGTGTAGTATACCTTTCGCTTGTCTCTGGCATTGCGACTTCTTTAGAGTATAGATTAAAGAAAATCGGCTCTATGGCATGACAGCCCAATCTGACACTTCTAGAGTGCTCCACCCATTCCACCAGGGTTGTTGACTTTCAACATGATGGGCCGGTGTGAGATTTAGATAACCGCTCATAATTGTAATCAGACTTCACTTAAGGTGTTCGTCTAATTATTCACTATTTTACGGTTATCTGAAAGGTAATTGATTAACAGTGTAGATGTATAGAGCGATTTGTGGTAATGGGCTGTTCTTGTAGACACCCAGTAATAAAAATTTAATGAAGAAAACAAATGATATGATATGATAATAATACTAATTTTATATCCCTAATTAAATCACTAGTATACCAATGGGTATGTCAATACTAAAAGCAGCTTAATAATGCTGTGTTCCATATCCATATAGTGAGTGTAGCGAACTGGAGAATCTTTTTACTGGAATGGAGACGCAGCATCTTATTCCACAAAGGTGACAACGGATTTGCCTATTGATTCTTAATCCAGGATATACTCGTATGTAGGTGTCTATGGGCCATTAGCATCCACTTTTTTTATAGCTTAGTTTGACAAACGAGCACACAGTCCACCTGATGCTAAGTGGATACTGTGGCACATAGACATCTACATTTATCCTCAATTAAGAATCAAAATTCAGATGCGTAATCAACCCTGAGGACTAAGACGGAATGCCTCGTTTCCAGTAAAAAGTGTTTCCGGTACTTTCCGTCGGTTTGTCTGTGCGCTCGTTTGTCACCCTTATTTAAAAAAATAAAAAAATAACGAGAACATTGCCTAATTATGTAACAAACATTCAAACATCTTAACATAATCATCATAAACACTCACGCCTGTCAACTAAAGGGATAAGCAGAAACTACGAACTTCCATTTGGTACGATCCTGACACACCTTTCTTGCTTCCTCTATACATATCTTTATACCTACGCATACATGCTCATCGGTTAAGAGTACTCTTAATTTGGATCATCTTCAATATATCGCCATTTTGGTCGATAAACTACGTGCGTTCTTGCCGACTTGACGTCTTTTTTGAAACACAAACTTTGTCACACTTTTCCTAATTCATTCATTCTAAACAACCAAACAGAAGAATTCCTTTCTTAATTCTGGTCACAACAATATCTTGCAAGCCACACTTTTCTTTTATCACACAATTTCTCACACTTCATTCAGATTCAAACATACTCTTTAATGACAGCATTTCTACAGCAGTTATTCTAACTTTACAAACTTTTATATATACATAATATACCTAATATTAGTAAAAATAAACTTAAAATATTCTGTTTTATAAAATATATGTGGATATTGCACCATGAATAATAAATGAAGAGACCTCAACACGCCCTACCGTGAGACACGTTCGCAATCAACTCAATATCGATTAGTGTTCCATTGAGAGTGCTTTAATTCAGCCGTCACAAGAAGCTGCACGAATAACTTCAAATTTTTGTAATTTCAATTACTCTGAGCCTTGAATATTTTCTTTCATTTTAACAGTGTTTAAATAAAAGAAAATATTAATATTGTTTCTATATAGTCATATACTAGGTGGGAGTAATATGACTGTATAATATATATTAATAGGTTCTTGGACTCCTTTTGTACCCATGACTCCGTCGGAGTATGTTCCAACCTCACACCCATCTCTGTGTTCCAGACAGAAGGGTATAAAGAGCAAGTATTAAACTTGCTGACCAAGTTGGAATACCTACAATCTGTGAGGTATTCCATCTTGGTCCTCAGTGATTATAACGCTGTAGTCTTCTTTGTTTAAAGAAGGCAGGTGTCTGCGGCTGCAGTAGTCACTTTACCATCAGGTTTTTAATACTAGCAATACTATTAACAAACCAATATTCCGTTTAACCACCTGATAAGCTTAAAATGCTTCTGTCAGTGGTTAGTGGTTCACGACAGTAGTCGGATGGCAGTCGAACCACGATCTTTTGATATCGCGGTCCGCGATCTGCCATTAGCTACTGTCGCTTCGTTCGACCAGGTGGACTGTTGGTTCGCAAGCTACTTCTTTTATAAAAATATATAATAATACCTCGTATAGGTATAGATAAGTCAGGACATGTTGCCTCTACTTATCTCTGCTTCAACATGGATCAGCTTCGACTTAAGCCTTTAATCCGTGATTATTACCCTCTTCGTAGGGCTACCATATAAAATTTTAAAAGTAAAAATTGGCTATAATTCCTCGTAATGATAAGTAGCTGCTATAGGCTCTGTCCAAGTTTAGATAAGAGAGGTTACAGGTGGTACACCTGAGACCTAAGATGAAATGCCCAGCCTCTCATTGTGAAATAATATTACCTTTGAAAGTGATTTTATTCCTAGGCACTTAATTAATTTTAGATGTTCCAATTTGATATATAAAATGCATCTTGTAGCTGCGATGACGTCACGTTGTTGTCATTTCATGCTACAGTTAAAATTTTTGTAAATACTTCGCCGTAAGCAAGAATCACAAAAATTGTAGTGTTTTCTGCTCCTAAACTACGAAGGAGTCAATGAATGTTTTTTTCGTCACACACAAAGCAACGTACAAAGAAATTAAAACAACAAATAAAACATAAAAAAATTAACAAATAAATTGCTTGTAGCAACGAAAGGGCATCCGACTCAGTATGACGCTGCAGCAGTGTTGCAACTGCGCAGTTGTCACAAATATTTCTATTACCATAGATAATTAAATACACAAAATCTAATCATCTTATATTACTGACTAAAAAAAATGTGATTCGAACCCAAAACAGGATCCTGCAATGCAGCTGTGTTTCAATGGTGAGTATTGAGATCAGACCCTTTTACTGGAAACAGGCATTCCATCTTAGTTCTCAGGGGTGACAACGCATTATCATTAGCATTTTGATTCTTAATCGAGGATATATGTAGATGTCTATGGGCCACAAAATCAAGTAGATTACCACCACAATCAGATGTTCTCGTTTGTCACCCTTATTCTATAGAAACAAATCAGTAAGCGCTCATAAATTAGGCAATAATCTTTGTCATTTAATTCGTTATGCATTTCTCCAACGAAAGCGATCTTAATTCGTTTGTTTATTTAAAATGTTATGTTTTACTAACTACAATAGTAGCAAAACCTCCCGTTAAAATTTAACAAACTTGAAGGCCTATATTGACATGTAATTAGTAGTGCAGACAGAGCGAAAGGATCTGGAGCATGAACACAGAAATTGTGACGTCAGAATGACGCAGTGAATAAAGAAAACTTTATTAATTTGTTACTAGCTCTATTACGTTAGCTCGCTAAATAAATTAAACTGAAGTAAATTCTTTTTATTTTTAATTTATTTTATTTTAGGGCTAATTTTCATCAATAAATTATAACCTGACTGAATATAAAAGGAAAGAATTGTACTGGTTTACTCATACAACTGTTATTTTTAATATGTTTATGTCATTGATTTACTGTTATTTTAATATTTTGTTTTATCCTTTGAGTAAATTTTACCAGTGGCTTGAAAAATGGCCCTTAGTTTAAAACGATATTTAACTGTGTAGTGTAGTGGGGTGTAAGAAATGCACTCACCCTATCATCCTGTGGGTGTCGTAAGAGCTGACAGGGAAAACCAGGAGATGGGCAGTTTCCTCATCACAACATGAAAAAATAAAACACCCGCCAACTATGAGACAATCTATGGGGAGCTAATGATAAGCAGTGACTTTAAAATCGTTTCAATAAAAAAGGGTATCCGGTTCTTCTACCCCGGTCATGTTGACCCATTTGTGCTACAACTATAATATAGCTGCAACGTGACTCTACCAAGTAAATATTTCTAATAGTAAATAATTAAAGAACTGCTTATTCGTAGGTTTTGAACGTCGTTAGGCAGTAATTTCAGCTTAATTATGTAACAAACATTCAAACATCTTAACATAATCATCATAAACACTCACGCCTGTCAACCAAAGGGATAAGCAGAAACTACGAACTTCCATTTGGTACGATCCTGACACACCTTTCTTGCTTCCTCTATATATATCTTTATACCTATGCATACATGCTCATCGGTTAAGAGTACTCTTAATTGGGATCATCTTCAATATATCGCCATTTTGGTCGATAAACTACGTCTAGTGCGTTCCTTGCCGACTCTGACGTTCATTTTTGAAACACAAACTTTGTCACACTTTTCCTAATTCATTCATTCTACACAACCAAACAGAAGAATTCCTTTCTTAATTCTGGTCACAACAATATCTTGCAAGCCACACTTTTCTTTTATCACACAATTTCTCACACTTCATTCAGATTCAAACATACTCTTTAATGACAGCATTTCTACAGCAGTTATTCTAACTTTACAAACTTTTATATATACATAATATACCTAATATTAGTAAAAATAAACTTAAAATATTCTGTTTTATAAAATATATGTGGATATTGCACCATGAATAATAAATGAAGAGACCTCAACACGCCCTACCGTGAGACACGTTCGCAATCAACTCAATATCGATTAGTGTTCCATTGAGAGTGCTTTAATTCAGCCGTCACAAGAAGCTGCACGAATAACTCAAATTTTTGGAATTTCAATTACTTGAGTTCCTGAATATTTTCTTTCATTTTAACAGTGTTTAAATAAAGAAAATATTAATATTGTTTCTATATAGTCATATACTAGGTGGGAGTAATATGACTGTATAATATATATTAATAGGTTCTTGGACTCCTTTTGTACCCATGACTCCGTCGGAGTATGTTCCAACCTCACACCCATCTCTGTGTTCCAGACAGAAGGGTATAAAGAGCAAGTATTATACTTGCTGACCAAGTTGGAATACCTACAATCTGTGAGGTATTCCATCTTGGTCCTCAGTGATTATAACGCACTGTAGTCTTCTTTGTTTAAAGTTGAGTTGCAGGTGTCTATGGGCTGCAGTAGTCACTTTACCATCAGGTTTTTTAATACTAGCAATGCTATTAACAAACCAATATTCCGTTTAACCACTCCTGATAAGCTTAAAATGCTTGTGTCAGAAGTGGTTCACGACAGTAGTCGGATGGCGGATACGAACCCACGATCTTTTGGTATCGCGGTCCGCAATCTGCCATTAGGCTACTGTCGCTTCGTTCGACCAGGTGGACTGTTAGTTCGCAAGCTACTTCAATTTTATAAAAAATTATATAATAATACCACGTATGGGTATAGATAAGTCAGGACATGTTGCCTCTACTCATCTCTGCTTTAACATGGATCAGCTTCGACTTAAGCCTTTAATCCGTGATTATTACCCTCTTCGTGGGGCTACCGTGGCATACATTTTTAAAATTAAAAGAATTGGCTATAGTTCCTCGTAATGATAAGTAGCTACTATAGGCTCTGTCCAAGTTTAGATAGGAGAGGTTACAGGTGGTACACCTGAGACCTAAGATGAAATGCCACAGCCTCTCATTGTGAAGTAATATTACCTTTGAAAGAGTGATTTTATTCCCAGGCACTTAATTAATTTTAGATGTTCCAATTTGATGTATATATCAGTTTTTAAACCACGTTGATAAATTGTATAAATTAAGCCCCACACATTGTGCTTACTATTTTAAAATATTGTCATTTGTACCTAGATTTACATACTTACTCCGCTCGAGTCCAGTTGGAAATGTTCGGATATTTTAAACGATATTGATAATAATCTTAAAATAGCTATAGAAAAAATTCTAAATTTAACTTTAAATACGACAGCCTGGAGTCAAGCTACTTTACTTATAACATTTGGTGGTATTGGTGTGAGAAATCTTTCTAGCGTTGCAGGTACTGCTCGCTTTCCTTGCTTCCGTATAGTGTCAGTAATTTATGTAACATAATTTTAAATAATAAAGTAGACCTGTGCTTTGCTACGAGATTATAAGGGTACATGGCAACGCTAAAATGTTCCACTGGAAGTTAAATTATAAATTAATAAAATTAAACTCATAAATTAGGCAATAATCTTTGTCATTTAATTCGTTATGCATTTCTCCAACGAAAGCGATCTTAATTCGTTCGTTCATTTAAAATGTTATGTTTTACAAGAAACACTAACTACAATAGTAGCAAAACTCCTCCCGTTAAAATTTAACAAATTTGAAGGCCTATATTGACATGTAATTAGTAGTGCAGACAGAGCGAAAGGACTGAGCATAAGCGTCCAATTGAAACAGAAATTGTGACGTCAGTGGAACTGGTGCGAAGATAAAGATAACTTTATTAATTTGTTACTAGCTCTGTTATGTTAGCTCACTAAATAAATTAAAACAGCGCTTAACACAGTAAATTATTTTATTTTTAATTTATTTTATTTTAGGGCTATTCCATGGAATAAATTATAACCTGACTGAATTTAAAAGTGAAACAATTGTACTGGTTTACTCATACAACTGTTATTTTTAATATGTTTATGTTATTGATTTACTGTTATTTTTAATATGTTTGTTTTATCCTTTGAGTAAATTTTACCTGTGGCTTGAAAAATGGCCCTTAGTTTAAAACGATATTTAACCGTGTAGTGTAGTATACTATCCCATATCATCCCGTGGGTGTCGTAAGAGGCGACACAGGGGAAAATACCAGGAGATGGGCAGGCCTCTTTCTCATAACATGAACAAAATAAAACATGCGGTGCCAACCCGCCAACTATGAGGCAATCTATGGGAGGCTAATGATAAGCAGTGGACTTTTAAATTGTTTCAATAAAAAGGATATCCGTTCTCTACCCTGTCATGCCGACCCATTTGTGCTACAACTATAATATAGCTACAGCGTGACTCTACCAAATAAATATTTCTAATAGTAAATAATTAAAGAACTGCTTATTCGTAGGTTTTGAACTTCGTTAGGCAGTAATTTCAGCTTTAACTGTGAATAAGGAAGTAAATAATGCAGTATTATGTTTTGGGATACGAATCTAGATGTTCATTTGCGACATCATAATATATACCCCTCAATACCCTCTAATAAAAAATGTAAATTTCATGTCACAGAGAGTTCACGTAAATGTCGCAATATAAATGCAGGAACGAATTCAGTCTGTGTGCAATGAAAACAAAATCACCCGCGCTGCGTTTCAATTACATAACCTCGTCTGACGTTTCATTAAGCCACTTGATGCCCCCGTGCTGTGATGTATTAGAAACAAGTACAAATACTTTAGATTAGTTTTATACACTTAATTTATTTAGGTTCTAATTTTTTTTATTTGTAACTTCAGACAAACCAACTAACAGTCCACCTGTTGGTAAGTGGCTTTTGCAGTCCATGGATACAGATGCGTTGTCACCTCTGAAGACTGGGATAGTAATATATAATGTCTCGCAGCCTGTAGTTATACTGGCTCTCTATACCGTTCAGACAAGAAGACAGTAGCGCAATTAATGCTATTATTTTTAGGCCAGGCATTACGCATAACAGTTGTAAACGATTCTATACGTATAAATAATTGTGTAACGCTTTTCTCAAATCTGACTTCTAAATAATGGTGCAGATTCGTCCTCTGACAACAGAATTCGAGAAAATATAAATTTTTACGATTCGTCTCAAACAAGGGGCTCGGACAATTTCTAGAAATATCACTAAGCTGAAGTTAAATGACACCGGTATTCAAGCGGTTGTACGAGTATTGCGGTAGTTTGAATCTCGGCGAAAAAGCCGTCGCCTTCCATCTGATTTACAGAAAAACTTATTTGGATTGCAGAACTTGCTGATCTCAAGTACAGGTTCCATAAAACTTGTGATGAATAGCAATTTGTAACTAAATGTCCTAAAATATTATTAGCGTTTCTTGGGGGAGGCCTTTGTTCAGCAGTGTACTTGTGAAGGGCTGTAGTGATGATGACGATGATGATGATGATTGTTGAGTGATTTGCATAAATTCAAGGCACATTGGAAACTGTTGGGGGAAAAAAGTCTACATGTGAGTTTCTTTCCCCTTCTTCTAACAAGGTCTCTTGCAGTAGGGACTTGTTGAAGCGATGGCGTGGCTTTTAAAAACCGCTTCACAAAGGCCAATATTTAATAAAAATATTTTTACTTGCCTTGACTTGAGAGGCACTGGCTAATATCAATTATGAGGATATTTCGGCTAATATTAATATCAGGTGGTAGGATTTCTCTTCTGCCTAGGAATTAGCAGTGCATCAAAAGCTCTGATTTAATAAATGATTTAAGTAGCCGCTGTTTCTCACAAAATTTCCTGCTATAGGGACTTGGCAAAGCGACGACGAAGTTTTCTTGAACTTTAAAAGTGTTTTGTAAAAGGCAATATTGAATAGAGTTATTTTGACTTTGGTTTCGAGTACAATTAGAAGATTTATAATATTTTAAGTTATTCTTCAGAGGTGTCAGCGAAATCGTAGTATTTGTTGGATTTATTTGAAGTTGAAGATAACAACGTTTATAAAATTAAAATTAAAAGGTAGTTCCAGGTGTTCAACTTTGAAAAAATAAATTTGCATCATTTTTAATGTGAGTTCTTTTATCGTACGTTTCCCCAAAAATGATTTTGGAAGGCTTGACCCTAGCAACGAGCTCCGTAGATCATCACAGACTATAGTCGTATAATGACGACGTAGTAGATTCACCAGAATTAGAAGCAGTTTAATCAAAGTGACAAATCAATATTGAGACAAAATGAGAAAATAAAAAAGCCCAGAAAACGGGTAAACGATAATGCTTCAGGGAGAAATCGTGGAAAAAACACACAAATGAGGAATCCGCGCAACGATAACAACTGATTTATATAACTGGAATTAGAATAACATTTACATAATAAAATGTGGTAGTGTGAAATGTGGTGGTAACTCCGACAATGTGGTGAAAAATCCATTTAAAAAATCCATTTAGAGATATTTTATGTGAGTTGGCTATGTCCAAACATTTGAACAACTCTAAATTTAATTAAGAATTGTTTTTTATTGAGCAAACGAAACCCCAGTAGCTTTCAACGTAGATTTGACCACACATAATAAAAACACGTGGGAGTGAAACAAGGCTCTCGAATTTCATAACGGCTTTTACTGCGTTTAGAGTTTAGCTTTTCGTGAACATTTTGAAAGAAGCCCATAGAAGAAATGTTTACTGAGAATTGTCTCCCATATAATACGTATTAATAATTTCTTTATTACCCTGATAATGCCACGAGGCGAATTCGGTGGGTTTTTGTAGTTAATAAATAAATTATTGAGGTTTTAAAAAATAAATTAATTAAAATAACTTTTTGTGTCACAAGCACACGTGTTTATTCAAATCAAAAAACTAAAAATGAAGTTTGGTTTGCATTGCAGTGGTAGCGAGAAAAATTGTTAAGGTTTGAGTAGAAAACTTACAAATTGACAGGCATCTAGCGATCTTGCATATTGGTTGCAATTTAAGACAATTTTCCTGTGTACTTACTGTATAAAATGACATCTCATAAAAATAATTTGGTAATGCTACTAACTTAGGGAGGCCTATGTTCAGCAGAGAACTTTGATTTTTTATTTTATATGATAAGCTGATAAGCGAGCACACAGTCCACCTGATGGTAAGTGGATACTGTATTCATAGACATCACATCTATCTCGTTTGCGAATCAAAATGCAGATGCGTTGTCAGCCTTTAGACTAAGATGGTTCTTTTCAGTAAAAGGGTCTCGGTCTACACTCACCATATGAAACACAGCAGCATTAAGCTGCTATTTCACTGGTATTCGTGAGCGTGGTCCTTCCTGTCGAGCTGATCTTCGTGCTACAACTATACATTAATAGCTGCAGCATGGCTCACCACGTTTTCGGTTTGATAAGGTTTGATAGGCTGTAAAGAAGTAGAAGAATGCTACTAACTCTACTTCATTCCTGTCAATCATTCTAAAATTATTATTGCTAGCTCATATTGTCTGTAGGTGAAAATTTTCAATGACTTTCTGGTTGTTATTCATTTATATAAGACAGCAGTTAGATGGCAAACGAGCCAACGAGATTTAAGTTTTGCAGTCCGTTCCCTAACCATTAAGTTAATGTCGGTTTAAAATAATAATAGGATGTTATAATGATTTTCTTTCTTTCAAATTGTATTTTTGGTTGTACCGACCAAAAGAGTAATCGAGGGCGTAGGTGTTTGAAATAATAACAAAACAACACATATTAATTCAGAAACCTCGTTTTCATAATTTTTATATTACAATAAAATTTATTTATTTTAAATACTGATGACATCACTCCTAATCGTACAATAAATTACGCGGCTTAATCAAACGCTAAATATAAACGTGATCAACACGCTATCAACCTCAGGACGCGAGCCGGATGAGAAAGTTTGTTGAGAAAATAATGACTTTAGTTTCACAACGTGATAATTCTTTCGAGGTCCCTCCATAAATCTGTCTGATCTCGAGTTGTTAATCAAGTTTTATGATAGTATCACATGAAAAAACGAAGAATTTCCTTCTTGTCGAGAATGAGTTTCGTATAATAATTCTATCATCATTATCTTCTATGTACTTACCATCCATATTTATAATGTACTATCATTTAATTCAAAATGTGATATGCAATAAACAATTTTAATTTCAATTTTATTTCAACTCGGGCACATGGTAAAGTAGCAATTAAAATTGCGACTTACAAAATACACGAGGGGATCATCACGTACAGTGGTATTAAAGAAGCACCCGAAACGTCGGGAATCAAAATAGTAAAATTAAATGCGATAAAATCCAAAATAGGTTTTATTCAATGGATCAGTTAACATTTATTAACTGATCCATTGAATAAAATATATTAATTAATATATATAAAAATATATATTAATTGGAAAATACAGTTTATAATATAATTGCTACTAAAAACTTACTATAATAATTGGTCCCATATAAATTTGATACATAGTAGAGTCAGCTGTAGCTATATTATTAGTGATCGACATAGGTAGTGCTATCTCATGTGGTGCTATTCTTGGGATTTAGTGACCGTTATCTTAACATGGATATGCCTTCTGAATTTCGGAAATATATTATTTATTTATTTTACAAAACCGATTTTTTTTAATTTGCGAGGCCGACTTTACGATTTTTTTTTTGTGTTTCGTATAGTGAGTGTAGAGAACTCGAGATCCCTTTTTACTGGAAACGAGGCATTCCATCTTAGTCTTCAGGGCTGACAAAGCATTTTGATTCTTAATCGAGAACAAGTGTAGATGTCTATAAGCCACAGCATCCACTTACCATCAGGTGGACTGTGTGCTCGTTTGTCACCTTTATTTTTTTTTAAATATATGAACACTGGAATTTCGACAGACTTTAAAACTAGGTTTTTACCGCCTCTGTAAATCAGATGAAAGTCTTATGCTTTAAAATAAGAAAGAATATCAATCTAGAAACTTCTTCGTTGTCATGAAGGCGTTATATAGACGTAAATGAAAAATACGCGTAACATTTGTCCACATGTTAATAAAAAATTCAACCTACAACTGTTTAAGCTTTTAGGTCTCCGATCCGTATTCAGATTAACATTTAACTAAATAACAAATTGATATTCTGACCATCTCCAGGCCATTTTAACGTTTGCCTTGTCCTTTTTATATCAAAACTAAGTACATCTCTTGATTATTCTACATAACTCAGGTAGGCGATATTGTGGTCAATATTTTTTTTTATAGATCGGTGGTGATCCCATATAAAATTGTAAAAAACTTAAAGGATGGAAAAATAAGGGAAGAATTTTAATATAACTATTTTAGTTACCTTGAACATGATATTCAAGTCACAGTTCAATCTAAGGGGTAACAAAAAATTAAACGTTTAATAAAGAGTAAAAGCTTACTAATAACAGAGACTTACAAAAGTACAATGTTGAACATAGGCCTCCCATGGGATCCTGTCTTCTCGCCGAAAATTGTTTGGCCGATTATCACTTGCCAACCAACGGTTTGCCTATTTTTCACTTTGACAACTAACGATTGTCAAATTTTTGTATGACAACGTTTCATTTGGTAGAATTATTATTAAGCTGATTATTATAATGACACAACACGTTCAGGGCACTTATTATTTGTCAAATCCTTCACTAGGCCAGACAACTTTTAGACGAATAACGTTTTGTCTGTGTAACAGTTCCCTTTTCGTACATTTATATCATGATAAAAAATTATCAAATTTTTATATGCAATTTATTTCACTATACAGGGCACTTGAATATGTGCTACATTAGAAAAATAATTATGGAAAAAATGTTTCAATAATAATAATAACCTGTATATAATTTGTCCCAAATGAAAATGGCATCCTTGTAAATGAATTTCTTCAAAATTTGTTCGAAGACTCAGTATAGAGTTACTAAACGAAACCTTACTTAATACATCATTTGGTAAACAATATACAACTAAATGAATATTACTCTAACTGAAACATTCGCTACTTGAAAGTTGGCCTTTTGAAAAGTGTCATTATAAAAGGCAGACCAAACGTACAGTTGGCAAGTGTTAGGTTGGGAAATAAAACAAAATTATGTGATAAGTTGGCAAATGATTATTCGGCGAAATAAAATTCTGCGAAACGTTAGCTGGCAAGTGATAATCTGCCAAACAATTTTCGGCGAAAAGGCAGAGATCCGCCTCCCATATAGATTGTCTCATAGGAGAATTTTGTCGTAGTTGCTACACTTGGCAATCGGCTTTTTCATTACTTTCTAGAAATAATATATAAGCTGCTGCTCATCTCCTGCTTCAGTTTCCTCTTACGACACCCACGGAATGATATAGGGTTTTCGTTCGCCTTCTTTTACGCTGCCATTTCACGGCGTCTTCGGAAGCTATTCTTTTAAAAAGTCAGTTTTGCTTTTTATTAAATGTTTATTTTTTTCTTTATAAAGTATATAAATATCTTTCTTAAAAATTTGGTTGGGGAGAATGAAATGGGTGATCACTCATGGAGCAGTGTGCAGTTCAAATAACAGCCAACGTTCCGTGTAGTATTAGTTAAGTTTGTTCTAAAGGTAAATGTTTTCTGTAGGTTTGTATGATAGCGTGATTTAAGCTTCGGTTGTTGTTCGCTCACAGCATTATTAAGAGGCCTACTAAAACTTAATATTCAGGGGTGACAACATATCTATATTTTGATTCTTAATTGGGGATGGTCTGGATGTCTATAGGCCACAGCATCCACTTAACGTCAGGTAGACTGTGTGCTTGCTTGTCACTTTTTCAGTAAAAAAAATAGTTTGTTAAGCGATTTCGTGCTTCCTTATATGGCTGACAATAATGGTTATCTTCCCAATCTTCCCCTAAATCTACTTACTATATTATAAATATAGAAATATAAAGTTATTTAATAAACATTTTCTAAAACATTTCTATAAGAACGTTTAAACGTAATTCACATAAAATATAATTGTTGAACACAATTCGCAGAACGAAGTAACGATATCGACTGAACATTTAATTTAAATTTTCTTTGAGTGCCCTTCATTAATTCACTCTGTGGGCTCGCGCTCGATTGTGTGCCTTCGAAATTTCTGTCATCGTTTTATTAATTTGTAATTTCATTATGAATTCATGCACACTGTATTTAAATTATAAAACTCCTTACTCAGTGAAGCTTAGGAAATAATAAATTACATTTGAAACTGGTTTCTAAATTACTCTTAAAACGTAGTAATTGTATGATTTTCGATTATACTAATAAAGGAACGAACAATGAAAACAAGAAACAATTTAACTGATGAATAATGAGACGTGACAGAAAGGATAGCGTACTAGTATAAGTAGCATAGTTTTGAAATATTATAAGAATATTTTTTCAGTCATTAATGTAACTCTACATTTTAATTGTACGAGTATAAAAAAAAAACTATTGGTAAATCCAATTGTGCATGCCCAAAGCGCATTAAAAAATTACGCATAACATGATTATAAGTAACAATTTTAAAGTAGTTTAAATACACACAAGTTTTCACTAATAACCTTATTATTGTACTTCCAATTTTCCAATAATTTTATGTCAAACTTCAATTTAAAAAAAAAATTGGAAAATCCAAAGTGCACAACTCATAATGCTCATAATATGATCATCATATCATCATTCAGGTCACTTCATAAAGTCCAAGACGTACTTAAGTATATTTATATATACATTCTACTTACTTTTAGTACGTAGTATTCTTTATTCTGTGCATTTAATATAATGAAATAAAAATCTGTGATTATAATAATAATCAAGTATGTATCAAATTTGGTTCTTCGAATATTTTGTATTCATACAGCGATTTTTTAGAGCACGAGCCGCTGCGCTGCAATCAACCGATACAGTATCCACTCACGACGGTGGCTGACGGTGGTGACCGAAGTGAGTGATTGAGGCAGTCTAATTAGTAAGATAAAGTATTACAAGGCTGCTCAGAACACCGAAAATTTCGAGATTTCTCAGCCGAAAAAAATTAATTATAACTAAACAAAACAAAATTAAACTGCCACTTACATTCCATGGCTTCCCACATGATAGATGAAGAGAAATATGTTGAGTTAAACAAATGATATTTTCAAAAGTTATCGTGTTTACCCCTCCATGCGGACTTGATAAATCTACACCATAAGCCACTAAAACCACTTTATTATGTAAAAATTGTAATTAATCGATTTAAAAAAAATATTAATAAGTTCAACAATCATTTTACTTTCTGACAATGTGCTTTTTATATCATTTATATGTACAATATCAATGTTAGATACGATTTAATGCGACAAAACGTTGGAATCTTGATTTTTAGGCCATAGTAGAACATCCTACGCATGCAAAATTTGACTTATTGATCAAATATCAAAGGAAATTTGGCAGAAAATCTAAAAGAAATCAAAATGCAATTACGAATAATTTCAATTGAAAATTAAGTTCAAATGTTATTTTAGTCTCTTGAACGAAAACATAATATATAAACACTCACGGATGTAACCCAGAGGGATAACTAGAGACTATGGACTTCCATTTGGCACGATCCTGACACACCTCTCTCGCCTCATCCACATACATATACCATATCCATACACGCTCGTCGGTTAAGGGTACTCTTGATTTGGCCCATTTTCAATATATCGTCAATTTGGTCGATAAATTTTCGCCTAGGGCGTCCCTTCCCGACTCTGCCGTTCACCTCTGCCACATAACTTTGCTTTGTCTATCACGGCTTTGCACCAGTCTCCGGGTACCCGCTTAAGTTCCCAACACAAATTAAACAAGGTGTACAGCAGGTCTGCCACCACTCCCTCTCCAGCCCTTAGTATTTCGAGTGATACTCTATCATATCCGGCTGCCTTACTTGCTTTCATACTTTTCATTGCTTTCATTATTTCATCTATGCTTATCCCTCTATCTCTTCCCTCTTCTTTCGGAATTTCTATTTCATTTAATTCAAACGTCTCATCACTCATAAACACGCTTTCAAAGTATTCCTTCCATCTCCTTAAACTGGACACTTCGTCATTCAGAATACAGCCATTCTGGTGTCGTATAGCATTCATTCTAGGCTATTTTGAATGTCCCCTTGCAGTTCTTACGAGTTTCCAGAACATTTTAATATTTGCCTGAAATTATTCATATCCATTCTTTCTTGCTTTTTACTTCCAACTACTTCTTTTACTCTCTTATTTAGATATCTAAAGACTGCCTTTTTTCTTTCAATATCATCATTCATACTGCTAGAATAACTAGCCTTGGTTGCTAGCATATCTAGCCATGCTCTCTTCTCTGCTTCAACTTCCATTCGTACCTCATCATCCCACCATAAAGTGTTATTTTTCCTTTCATTCGTTCTCTTACTTACACCACATACCTCGGTAGCTGCATCAAACAAAACTTTCTTTACATTATACCACACAGTCTCTAAGTCGAAATCATTCATACACAATTCATCCATACCACTTATATTTTCTCTCAGTCTACATATGAACTTCTCTTTCACACCTTCATCTTGTAACCTCTCTATTCTTATACGCTGTAACGCAGTGTTAGACACAGATGTCCGATGCCGCCAACGTCTGAATAGACCATTAATTCGGCATAAGACCAAGTAATGATCCGTCCCTACGTTGGACCCTCTGTAAACCCTTGTATCTACCACTGCGCTCCTCATTCTTTCATCCACAATTATGAAATCTATCATGCTTCTATTACCACCTCTTTCCCATGTATACATGTGAATCTTCTTATGACGAAAGAAAGTGTTCGACACAAAAAGATTCTTTTCCACATATACGGTGAGGAGGCTTTCACCATTTTCATTTATACTTTCATCACCAAACGTTCCCAATATCCTTTCATAACTAAGCCACTTCCATTAAAATCTCCTAATATGACAATATTTTCATTACCCTTGCATTTCATTAGCACCATTCTTACCATCTCCCAAAACTGCTCTCGGATATAAGTGGGCTTAGACAAGTCTGGGGCGTAGACCCCTAGAACAAACAACTTCTTTAAGCCCACTTTCATTCGTATCCATAGCAGTCTCGGGCTTACACATTCATACTCTCACAATGACCCATTCTTTCTGAAAGGATGACACCGACCTGGCATGCCCGCTCGGTCTCGTCTACACCAGACCAGTAAGCGGTATACATGCCATGCAGTGGCATCCTTTCCTTTCGTTTCGTCTCATTTACACATAACACATCTATTCCTCTATCTCATCATTTCGCATATTTCATCCATCTTATCATTCATTGCTCCACATACATTCAGCGTAGCTAGACGGCCTCCGCAATCCACTTTTCGCCCTCCGGGAGACAGAACGTGACGGGTGGCGAACCTCGTCGCCGGTTTTCCTCCCGGAGATTCTTCGCACCCCTGCCCCATTAAAGGGGCGCCGGGAACTCGGGGCCATTTCTTTTATTTTGTGCCTCATGGTGCGAAAGTAGGGGGTGGTATTTTTTTCACCGT
Source organism: Parnassius orleans (assembly GCA_029286625.1). Taxonomy (NCBI): domain Eukaryota; kingdom Metazoa; phylum Arthropoda; class Insecta; order Lepidoptera; family Papilionidae; genus Parnassius; species Parnassius orleans. The sequence continues at coordinate 24,301 of JAGSMP010001679.1, forward strand.
TACCACACGGCGAGGACTCAAGTCTGTTTTTTCGGCTTTGTCGCTTATTTAGCACCACGCGGGGGACACGTGTAGGGTGGGCCTAGAATTAGGTGGTCGAAGCCTATGGACGCGAGCGACTCATCCCTCAAACGAACGAAAAAACGGTATATATGCAAATAGTTGTGGAGAGATACCAACCAAGTGCCCGGGCCAGTCGGGATGAAATCTAGTCCGAAAGAGAAGCTATGGTTGAGCGGGTGAATCTCACACTACTTGCAGTCTCCGATTGTGGCGATGCCAATCTCGTGGGATTCAACGCCTCCAAAACACAAGCGTGTCTTTTCACCGCTAAAAGGAAGCCGCTCTCCCTGGCTCCTAATTTTCGGAATGTATCCTTGGAGTACACTGAGAACTTCCAGTTGTTAAGGGTTGAATTTTCTCTGAACCTCAACTATGGGTGGTTCATTGAGTCCAGAGCCAAAGCAACCGCAAAATAACTTGGTGTCTTTGCAAGGGTGCGGCGGTACTTCACGCCGGCGCAGCTTCTTACCTTATATAAAGCGCAAGTTCGGTCTTTCATGGAGTACTGCTGTCACATAATATGTGCTGGTGCTACAAAATGCCACCTGGCAGCGTTGTACTCAGTGGAGAAATGTGCTAAGAGGCTCATTGGTAACCTAGATTTGGTTGAAACCAATCTTGTCAGTCTCGAGCACAGGCGCAGAGTAGCTAGCCTCTGGGTATTCTTTAGGATGCATTTCGGTGAATGTGCGCAGGAGTTACACGCCTTAATTTCTCCCTCCTTTCCACCATCGGACAACCAGGCGATCGGTGGATCTTCACCCCTTTGTTGTCGATATTCCACGTATTAGAACCAAACGGTTTGCTTCGTCAAGCCGTTACGGCAAAGGAGTGGAATAATTTGCCACCGTCTATCTTTCTGTCCGAATACAATCTGGGCGTTTTCAAGGAAAGAGTGAATAGGCTTTTGTTACACTAAGACAGTGCGATTTACCATCTCAGGCTGCATCACCACTTACCACCAGGTGGGATTGTGTTCAAGCACTGGATTATAATAAATGTAAAAAAAATCGCTGTCATTTTTTGCACGTTTTTCGATTACGAATTTTACCATGTAGAGAGAAATCCCGAGGTTCGTGTGTCGAGCAATCGATACTGGAAACTTCCGAGTGATATTTTACAGCTGATCAGAGCAAAAAACATGGCCCTAAGACAGTACGATCACTATCGTATATTTAGACAACAAATTTCGACTGCGCAACCTATATATATATATAACGTGGTATCGCCAAACTATATTAGTAGTATAGTTGTAGTACGAATGGGTCAGCTCGACTGGGAAGGACCACGCCTCACAGAATACCAGCGTAAAATAGCAGCTAACTGCTGTTTCTGTATGGTGAGTGTAGAGAACCGAGACCCTTTTACTGGAAAGAGCATTCCATCTTAGTCCTCACGGTGACAATCATCTGCATTTTTTGACTTTATTGAAAATAGATGTAGATGTCTATGGGTCACAGCAACCACTTACCATCAGGTGACTGTGCTCGTTTGTCACCCTATCCTATAAAAAAAAACCTCAAAATGAGGTGAAACAGCGTCTTAAATAATTTAGATATGATAAGTGGGATAATCTGTTGAGTATATGAGCCATCCCAACTGCCCTGAGCTCTGAAAGCAGAAAAATCCTCACCTATTCCACCTCCCATTAGGCCAGGAAACCCTAATCTCGCCTTTGACGACTCTGAGAAGGTGGAATGCCTCTCGGACAGTTTAGAGAGCCAATGTACTCTCTCTAGCGAACCTATTGATCCCGCTCACCTTGCAGAGGTTGTAGTAGAGGTCCAGCGTAAGTCTGCATTACCACCTGTGGGCGACCCCTTAGATCCTGTGAAAGTCGACGAAGTCACAGTAGTAATAAAAAATCTCAAAAAGAAATCAGCACCCGGCCCCGATGGCATTAGCAACAGGGTATTGAAATGTCTCTCCGCGCCGCTCGTATGCCTCTTAGTAGGCATATTCAATGCTCTTTTTTTCAGCTGCTCCTTCCCGAATGCCTGGAAACAGACAGTTACAGACCTATCAGTCTCCTCAGCACACTGGGGAAAGTTTACGAGCGACTGATATTGAATCGCCTTCGTAAATACGTCCTCACTAACAAAATTTTCCCTGACGAGCAGTTCGGCTTCAGACCCGAACACTCGTACACCGATCAGTTACATTGCCTCACAGAATACATTCTAAAAGAACTCAACCTCCCAACAAGAAGTCGCAAAACCACCATAACCGGTGCCCTCTTCTTCGATGTCGCAAAAGCGTTTGACGAAGTCTGGCACGACGGCTTGCTTTACAAGCTGTATAAACTCAACGTACCTGATAGGTTCACCCACATCATCAGAGCCTTTCTTGCCAATCGTCATTTTCGATATCGAATAGAGGGTACTCGCTCTACAAAGCGTTCCCTCAAGGCTGGAGTTCCACAGGGCTCCGTCTTCTCCTCTCTACTCTTTACACTTTTCACGAGTGACACCCCGAAGGACCAAGTAGTGAATACTGCTCTTTTCGCCGATGACACGGCACTTTTCGTCGCCTATCATAGTAGTAAGTAAATAAAAGAATCCTTACTGAGAAGCTCCAAACAGCCATCAACCGCTTAGGCGATTGGTTCCGCTTATGGAGATTCGAAGTGAATCCTCAGAAAAGTGTAGCAATACACTTTCAAAGGATCTCCACTTTCAATCGTCAAATCAAAAACCCCAAGAAATCGTTAGGTACAATCACCCTGTACGGCCGCGATCCCCTGGCAATCAACGGCCAAATACCTAGGGGTTACATTCGACCAATTCAGGAAATTCGCGAAACACATTTGCAATGTCCGCAACCGTGCAAAATTCGTCACTAGTCGCCTACACCCACTAGTTAACAGCAAGAGTACACTGTCCTTAAGACACAAGCTCCATCTATTTTGAGAAAGCCGAGACACATCCTTACCTGCTAGTGGTAAACGCAGCCACCTACGCTCCGACTCCGAACGGTACGGAAACCCTCCGGAGGCCCCGTAACGTTCTAATCGAACCCCCTGTTCCGCTTAATCCAGACGACTGAAATGTCGCCGGCCAGTCACACACAAACACTACACAATCACCTAGTGCCACAAACACTTAGGACAACAACGGATGGGATACAGCGAGTCCGCAGACGGGCGCGCCGCACACTCCTCCACACCGCGTACACACCGTACACCCGTATTCCTGGGCGATTCTCACTGCCCAGAACATCGAACGATACGAATTAGCCGTCAGAGCCGGGGCCTGTCACCCCCTATTCAGACGGCTGTTAGATAACTCATCCATGTTATGTTAATATGAGCACAGAACTGAACACAATATTATCCCCCCCCCCCCCTCTCCCAAGATTATCGATTAGTGCAACTTTGCGCCCGATTAGTGCAACGTTGCACTAAAATAAATAATGTCTCTCCACTTTTTGTGTCTCGCGACCTAAAAAGCCTGCGTCCTATGAAGTTGTAAGTGCCGCATAGGCTAACAGCATTAACATCACATTCGAATCAAACGGTTAGCTTCATCGTTCGTCTTACGTACAGCAAAGGAGTCGAATAAGCCAGCATTTGTCTTCCTATCTAATAACAATGTGTGTGCCTTCAAGGCAAGAGTGAACAGGCTTGCGTTAAACTAAGTCAGTGCGCTTTACAATCTTCAGCTGCATCACCACTTACTATTTAGAATAGTTGAAAAATCATTTATATAGCAATATATAACATATAATATCAACATTGGCCGTGTAGTAGCGATGTAAGAATGTCCACTACCCATAACGTCCGGTGGATGTCTTAAGATGCGACAGATGAAAGCAAACCAGGAGATGAGCAGCAGCGTTCCCCTCATAACACCTAAAAATAAAAAAACTGCGGTTACTAATCCGCCAAACGCGGCAACTATGATAAATAGCCTCCCATGATACCTCATGTGAGGCATCTATGTGAGGCCTAAGTTTAGCAGTGAATTTTTATATGCTATAACAGTAAAGGTAAGGTACAAATTGTAAATAATTCGTATGACATTTACGGCTATTTAATAACATTGAACAAACGACAGCCGGCGCTCACGAAATGTTCGTAATATGTTGTGTCGCCCACTTCAACTGTGGAAAGGACACAAAGCTAGTGTGCCACGTTATGAGAAAAATTTCTCATTTCTGATGTTTAAAAATAAAATCCGGAGACAATGTAGTGTCTCATGCCAAGTACACGTTCAACATATATATGTAAACGTGTAGGCGTGAGACTACAGTGTCTATATTCTCGAATCAGATGTCAACATAACCTCACCAAATTTTTAACTTCATATTTTTAATTATTAACGAAACGTCAACACTTTATATAGTCATTTATCATTTTGTTTATTAATTTTGTCCATATAACACTAAAAATTATTTCGATCTTTCAATTATTTAATACTTTTCAATAACTAAAATTTTTGCTCGCGCCGTTTTTCGATTCTGCAAAAGATTTTACTAATTTCGGTCGAATTTTTTATTTCTTTTTAAAGATTGTTTGTTGGCTTGGATGCTTGTCTTTTATCTCAGTATCAAGTGATAATGATCCTTTATAGTACACTGCTTTACAATATGTTGATGCGTCATATTGCGCAGCCACTGGGAGATTTTGATGGCAACTTGAGCCCGCAGACAGTTGGCGATAGTATCTCAAGGCGTCTAAGCAGACAGACACCTTATCTTGAGAATATTGGTATAGCGGTAAGGATGCAACATCGCTCATAAAAAAACATCGATATTAGAACATCGGTATTTTCGAAAATGAAACATCGATTTTAAAAACATCGAAGTATATGAACGATATATCGATTATTTTCGATGTTTTTATCACCATCTAAATATATATATATCGAATAAATAATCATTTTGAAAAGAAATCAAACGTCGGAAATTAAAAAGTTAAATTAAACGCGATAGAATCCGTAAAAATTTGTTTCATTTAATAAAACAAAGAAGTATGATAGTCAAACATTATATTTATGTAATTTTAGGAAGTTTTACACTATTTATTTTAACACATTTATTTTTATCGAATAAGTATAACAAGTATTAACAAGTATTAAATTAATTAAAAAAGTTTTGCATGAGGCCATACACGATCCAGCTTACCGTCAAGTTTGCTACGCGCTTGAAGTAGCGTCCGGTAAACTTGACGGTGTTTGGCTATCAGTGTGCATGACAAGTCCACTTGAAGAAAAAATTTAATTTCTATTATGCTGACTTGATCAAACTTGCAGCGTCATGTACACTTGAACGTGTGTATGAGCGGGCAAGTATGCATGACGTTAGTTGGAGCAATAAGCGAGAGACGCCATGGTGCGCCTTTTTTGCAAACTTGACGATGAACTTGAACGTGAGTGGTCTCTATGGATGCACTGTAAACTGGACGCCACTTCAAGCGCGCTGCAAACTTGACGGTAAACTGGATCGTGTATGGCATCCATAAGACAATCCAAGAGTGCACGCCTCATAACGCTCATTTATTTTTAATAAAAGAATAAATTGTATAATTGATTTTTAAAAGAAAAAAAATTAAGTAAGTAATATCTTACAGAGTATTTGCTATTTTTTTTAATTATTGGCGCTCATTTTTCATGATATATGTGCGCGCAGTCTTAAAAAAATGGTTAATTATAGTCTTTGCGTTATAACATGGTGCGGGTAACAGGTTGACAGGTCACTAGAACGTAACTTGCGTGCGTTTGTAAGATTACGACAACATTTTTAACTATGAGAAAATAACACTGAATTTGTTTTTATAATTTTTTTCTATTCTGTTATTACTATTAAATTAACATTAACTTAAAAAATCTCATCTAATAGTTTCTTACTAATAATAATAATATTCTTTACTAATAAATTTATAAAAGTTTCATTATTTCCACTTACGTGCGCAGTTACATATTATGCATACTAGCGGTAATTTTTTTTTTATTACTAGAGATGTGCCTCATAATCGGACATAAAAACCGTCAGTTCAGAGGGCGCTAGTTGCCACGGTTAAGATCAGCTCCGTGTATTTCTGTTATTAAAAATTATAAAACAAACAACATTATTGTCAAATTATTGTCCTCTAACATCGGTACTACTAATTTTCAATCCTTGATACTTACATCGATCGAGTTCCTGTGCCACCAAAAGGTGACTCTTTGTGCTTGGAGTGTACAATAATAACATTACAAAATACTCCTTAAAAATAAATTGCACTGGTTGTAATACAATCCGCAAGCCGGGAGCGCGGCTGCTGAAGTGTCATGCCTGCGAAGTAATCTACCATATTGAATGTTTAAATATTAAGCAGCAACAATATTCTTCACTGACAGAAGAATTTAAGGCAGCCTGGAAATGTCCGTCGTGCAATAATGTTACCCGTCGTGGACGATACAACTTGCTTACGCCTGTGCGATCTACGCAAATACCTTTGGATGATAAAATTAATATGTCTTATGAAATCGAGGGCAAAGCACCCATCTCATCGTTCAATCCCTGTACCCCGATTACACCATCTGCTTCAGTGCGTGATTGTGTTGCCCTGGAGACGGGTGTTACTTTCCATACATTCACAAAGAAACTTCATAAGACCATTGAGGAATGGCGAAGCGACATGAACAATACACTAACTGTATTCAAGAAGAGGATCAAGAGTTCACTACAGGACTGGTGAGATGAGATGGAGGCGAGTATAACAAAACTTAATGATGATTTAAAATTTGCTTTGAATGGATTCAGGGAGGAGAGCACCCTTCGTGCTGAACATGAGCATCACTCATCATCATTACAGCCCTTCAAAAATCCACTGCTGAACATGGGCCTCCCCCACGGAATGCCACAAAGCACGGTCCCGAGCCACCTGCATCCATTGACTTCCTGCATGTCTTACCAGGTCGTCACTCCATCTAGTGGGGGGACGCCCTACACTTCGCCTGCCGGAACTAGGCTGTCACTCGAGAACTTTTCTTCCCCATCGGTTGTCGGTTCTTCGAGCTATATGGCCGGCCCATTGCCACTTCAGCTTAATGATCCTTTGGGCTATTTAAATAAAACTAGTTATACGGATTTTATCGCGCATATTAACTTATTTTATATTCCCGACGTTTCGAGTACTTTACAGCACCCATGGTCACGGGGGGGGACTGAGGCATTTGACGTCCCAATGTCATAGTTAACCACGGTTACCTCCAGATTAAAAATTATTAATTTTTGTTCCGATCTACGCAGTATGAACTTACAGTATCTTGAAGTCTTGCAGTTGTATTCTTGTTGATTTAATTTATTAATTATAGGATCCCAAGCAGATGCTAGCACCCAGCCATCTTCTCTATTGAAATTAGGATGTTTTTTGATTTCAATAGCCTCGCGAATCATCCTTGGAAGGAATCGGTGTTCTTTAGCTTTTAGCTTGTGGTCTATCAAATCTAATGTAGTGACGGGGGCGATCCTGTACATGTTCACAGACTGCAGACTTTCCGGAGCGTCGATTCTTCACAGCAGCTATGTGTCCTTTAACGCGGGTTTTTATTGATCTTTTAGTTTGTCCTATATAAGAGAGACCACATTCACAATCAAGCTTGTACACTCCTGCATCTTGCAGAGGGACATTACACTTAACTGATGGTAAAAACTGACTAATCTTCTTCGGCGGCTTGAAGTATGTTTTAATAGAAGCACGCTTCAGGATGTAGCCAATCTTGTCAGTGACACCTCTGACATATGGCAGTACAGCAGGCACTCGCTCGACTGTGGCCGGCTTCACTCGTTCACTGTGAGGTAGGCGCGGGACCCGAAGCTTATTGTCGTGCAAAACTTGCTTGACGTATTGGAGCTCGGCGGCCAGGTGTTTACTGTCACAGATCCCTCGTGCTCTCTGAAACAAAGATTTACCCACGGTCGCTAACTGTGAAGGATGGTGATGAGAGTCACCGTTTAAATATCTATCTGTATGGGTCTTTTTTCTATACACAGTGTGGCTCAAGGTGTTATCAGGATTCCGAATTACTAACTCATCTAGATAAGCTAAAGAGTTGTTTGCCTCTAACTCCATTGTGAACTATGGTCAGTTTTGATGTGCAGTCTCTGTTCACATGCTTACCTGTTGAAGACTGCATCTCGATCGTAACTAGAAGGCTGGAGAAAATTGATTGTGAATGTGGTCTCTCTTATATAGGACAAACTAAAAGATCAATAAAAACCTGTGTTAAAGGACACATAGCTGATGTGAAGAATCGACGCTCCGGGAAGTCTGCAGTCTGTGAACATGTACAGGATCGATCCCCGTCACTACATTAGATTTGATAGACCACAAATCCTCGCTAAAGAACACCGATTCCTTCAAGGAATATTCGCGAGCTATTGAAATCAAAACATCCTAATTTCAATAGAGAAGATGGCTGGGTACTACCATCTGCTTGGGATCCTATAATTAATAAAATTAAATCCCAACCCAAGCATACAACTGCAAGACTTCAAGATACTGTAAGTTCATACTGCGTAGATCGGAACAAAAATGAAAAATTTATAATCTGGAGGTAACCGTGGTTAACTATGACATTGGGACGTCAAATACCTCAGTCCCCCCCGTGATCATGGGTGCTGTACAGTACTCGAAACGTCGGGAATATAAAATAAGTTAATATACGCGATAAAATCCGTATAACTAGTTTTATTTAAATGTGTAGTGTTCGCGTAAATATAAGAAATCCTTTGGCCTATGTCTGATAACGTTTGACATTTCATATTTTCTCACCAAACTCGGACTAACATCAAAGTTTTAAATTTTACGCTTATTGTGCTGGCGAGATACAGATATCATTCATGCAGTTTTGTTTTTTCTCTCACTGAGTGATGCCGCCCGCCCAGCCACGCTATGCATCGACGTCGTCAATTCGACCATTATTTATTATTTAATTCTTTTAGTAGTAATTAGTACGGTACCTAACTTACATGCTGTGGTTTAGATAAGTACATTCAGTAAAATGCAAAGGTCTTGTGGGTCAGTTCTTCCACTAGTCAATTTCTTCAAGCCGTTGTAGGTATTGTTGTTTTCAATAAATAATGTGACGTTATGCGAGATATGCAAGGACTTTATCTGTGTGTTTGATGTTATAATTTGATTATAAATGAATGTGTGCTTTTTTATTGTATGATGCCGTTTTTAAGGGTTTTTTGATGTGAATGCGTTCTGGGTTCATAGGATTTATTACTTTTCTCAGAATAACATTAAAATGAGTCATTCAGAAAATTCAGATTCTGCAAGGTTGTTTAATCGTTCAACAAGTTCTGATTTGCCAAAATAGAAAAACGCACATAGACGACTATTCAGGTTTTTCGATGTTTGGACGTTAAATTATTCGTTCATTAGCTCAGTCCCAAAAAATAATCATAAATCACATTGCGCATTGTATCAAAAATACTCATGGCGGCCAAAATGTTTACAAATATAAAAAAAAATAATATAAAAATAAATTTGTAAACCAAATTTTCGATTTTTTTTTACCTTCCGTCCCAATATTTGACCTACTGAACCTGGCAACACTTATGTAACACTATAGCAAAAGACACTAGCACTCGTATCTTGTAAAGCTGCAGGTGTAGTCAACGTCTTGTCAGAAATCACAGGTGCTGGTATTCAATTTATTTCTTTTAATGTAAAGAAAAATGTTGCGATCAACATAAAAGATCATTTTTAACATAACTTAAACATAAACACTCACGCCTGTTACCCAGAGGGGGTAGACAGAGACTACGGACTTCCATTTGGCACGATCCTGACACATCTCTCTCGCCTCCTTTACATCCATATATCTACGCATACACGCTCGTCGGTTAAGGGTACTCCTAATCTGGCCCATTTTCAATATATCGCCAATTTGGTCGATAAAACTTCGTCTAGGGCGTCCCTTCCCGACTCTTCCGTTCACTACTACAACATAAATTTGCTTTGTCACTCTTTTCTTGTTCATTCTTTCTACATGACCAAACCACCGAAACATTCCTTTCTTAATCCTGGTCAAAACGTCATCTTGCAAACCACACTTTTCTCTTATCACACTATTTCTCACCCTGTCATTCAGATTCAGCACTAGAATACTCCTTAATGACCGCATTTCTACAGAATTTATTCTACTCTCATGCTTCTTCTGCCAGACCCAACTTTCACTACCATACATTAAAGTAGGGACTAACACAGCATTATGAATTGCCAAACGTGCCTTTTTTGACACATTCTGACTCTTAATAATAGCGTGTAGAGCCCCATTCACTCTATTTCCTGCGTTCACTCGTCGTTCTATATCCTTATCATATCTTCCATACCTGCTAAATAAACATCCCAAATATACAAACTCATCCACTTGCTCAATCAACTCCCCTTCTATTCTTATCACATAACGTTTTACTTTCTTCTCTTTCAAAAACCATCACTTTCGTGATACTTGCGTTCACTTTCGTACCCCTTTCTTTTAATGACCAGTTCATTAAAGTAACCATCATTTGCAACTCGGCCGCCGACGATGCAAATATGACTTGATCATCGGCGTAAAAAAGGCATTTGACGGTTAACTCACCCATTATCAACCCACATTCTTCAACTTTCAAAGTTTGCAAACAACTGTCCATAAATAGGTTAAACAGCCACGGGGAAGCTACACAGCCCTGTCTGACACCTTTTTGAATGCCAAACCAGTCCGAGTAGACCCCGTTGATCCTGGCACAAGCACTAGAGTCCCTATAAAGAGACCTTAATGCATGCATCAAACCAGCGCTCAACAAAAATGAGTTCAATGTTTGCCATAACACATTCCTGTCCACTCTATCATAAGCCTTTTCCAAGTCCATGAACGCACAAAAAACTTTTTGGTTTTTGGCCTTACTAAATCCAGCTTGCACATCCCAAATTTTTCCATCAGTTTCTTCCATAACTCTTTCAATTAACACCTTAGCATACAGTTTAGTTTTTACAGTCCTGCTGTGACCCTTTTCCCTTATATATTGGGACTATAACGGCTTTGCACCAGTCTTTCGGTACCCACTTCAGTTCCCAACATAAATTAAACAAGGTGTACAGCAGGGATGCCACCACTCCTCCAGCCCTTAGCATTTCGAATGATACTCTATCATATCCGCCTGCCTTACCTGCTTTCATGCTTTTCATTGCTTTCATTATTTCATCTACACTTATCTCCTACCTCTCTCCACTTCTTTCGGAATTTCTATTTCACTTAATTCAGACTACTCTTCACTCATAAACACGCTTTCAGTATTCCTTCCATCTCTTTAAATTAGAGACTTCATCATTCAGCATACAGCCATTCTCGTCGCGTATAGCATTCATTCTAGGCTGTATTGAATTTCCCCTGGCAGTTCTTACGAGTTTCCAGAACATTTTAATATTTGCCTGGAAGTTATCAGATATCCTTCTATCATTCTTATCCGTTCTTTCATGCTTTTCCTTTCAACAACTTCTTTTACTCTCTTATTTATACGTCTAAAGTCTGTCTTTTTCTTTCAAACTCATCAATCATACCGCTAGAATTACCAGCTTTGGTTGCTAGTAAATCTAGCCATGCTCTCTTCTTTGCTTCAACTTCCATCCGTACCTCATCATCCCACCACAACGTATTATTTTCTTCATTCGTTCTCTTACTTACACCACATACTTCGGTGGCTGCATCCACCAAACCTTTCTTGACATTATACCACACAGTCTCCAAGCCTAAATCATTCATACACAATTCATCCATACCACTTATATTTTCTCTCAGTGTACATTTGAACTTCCCTTTCACACCTTCATCTTGTAACTCTCTATTCTTATACGCTGTAACGCAGTGGTACACAGATGTCCGATGCCGCCAACGCTTGAATAGACCATTAAATCGGCATAAGACCAAGTAATGATCCGTCCCTACGTTGGACCCCGGTAAACCCTTGTATCTACCACTGCGCTCCTCATACTTTCATCCACAATTATGAAATCTATCATGCTTCTATCATCACCTCTTCCCATGTATACATGTGAATCCTCTTATGGCGAAAGAAAGTGTTCGTCACAAAAATATTCTTTTCCACACATACGGTGAGGAGGTCTTCACCATTCTCATTTATACTTTCATCGCCAAACGTTCCTAATATCCTTTCATAACCAGACCTCTTCATCCCAACCCTTCCATTAAAATCTCCTAACATAATAATATTTTCATTTACCTTACATTTCATCAACACCATCCTTACCATGTCCAAAAACTGCTCTCGGATATAAGTGGGCTTAGACATATCTGGGGCGTACACCCCCAGCACAAACAACTTCTTTAAGCCCACTTTCATTCGTATCCATAGCAGCCTTGGGCTTACACATTCATACTCTTTCACACATTTACCCATTCTTTCTGAAAGGATGACACCGACTCCCTGGCATGCCCGCTCGGTCTCGTCTACCCCAGACCAGTAAGCGGTATACATGCCATGTGCAGTGGCATCCTTTCCCTTTCGTTTCGTCTCATTTACACATAACACACCTATTCCTCTATCATTCATCATTTCGCATACTTCATCCATCTTATATTTCATTGCTCCACATACATTCAGCGTAGCCAGACGGGCCTCCGCAATCCACTTTTCGCCCCTCCGGGAGACAAAACGTGACGGGTGGCGAACCTCATCGCCGGTTTTCCTCCCGGAGATTCTTCGCACCCCTGCCCCATTAAAGGGGCGCCGGGAACTCGGGGCCATTTCTTTTAATTGCTGGTTCATGGTTCGAACTAAGGGTTGGTAGCTTTTACGCCGCTACCATACGGCGAGGAGCCGAGTCTATACTTTCGACTTTTTCGCTCGTTTAGCACCACTCGGGGGACACGTGTAGGGTGGGCCTAGGGTTAGGTGGTCAAAGCCTACGGACGCGAGCGACTCATCCCCCATTTTCATATTGTTCATGACCATTTTTATTTTCATATTTATACATAATATAGTATGTAACTATAATGTCATAATTTGTATTAAACTGTAATTAAAATTTACATGCATTGTAATTTATTTATAAAGAAATATATATATTTCGATTATAATTTTTTTAATTATAATTTTTAGATAATTTTTGTTTCGATTTGTGTGTCGTTATCGCTTTTTTTTAAATCGATTTAACATTGTTCCATCTCTAGACACGTTAAATTGTAAGCTGTCACCCGCACCATGCTATATCCCAAAGACTAGTTGATGTAATCCTAAAAAAGAGATAATTATTATTGTATTATAATAATATAAGTTTCACCTAAGTTATAAGTTTCATTTGAAAAATAGTGCTTTTTGATAGTAGTGACCTCTTCTAGTGCTGAGTTAGGTTTGTTCTAAAAAGAATCTAAGGCAACATCGTTTTCACGTGAGAGAAATGAGAAATAAAATATATTTTGTTGTTGTAAATGTGTACATAGTGATTTAAAAAACTACGGGTATTAGACTATTGTTATGAAATATGTACCTCATCATCATCATTACAGCCCTTCACAAGTCCACTGCTGAACATAGGCCTCCCCAAGGAATGCCACAAAACACGGCCCTGAGCTACTTCCTCCTGTCGACCTGAGTCAACTTCCTGCATGTCTTACCAGGTCATCACTCCATCTAGTGGGGGGACGTCCTACACTTCATCCGCCGGTACGGGGCCGCCACTCAAGAACCCTTTTTTTTTATTAATATTTTTGGCTATGTCGTTCACTCTGATTCTACTGCGGATATCCTCATTTCTAAGTTTATCACGCAGAGAAACTCCGAGCATAGTCCTCTCCATAGCTCGCTGAGCGATCTTGAGCTTCCTCATCCGACCTGCAGTGAAGGATCACGTCTCAGTTCCATAGGTCATCATTGGCAACACGCACTGGTTGTACAGTCTCGTTTTCAAGTTTTGAGGTATACCTGACGAGAAGATGTGCCGTAATTTCCCGAACGCTACCCATCGAGTTGTATCCGTCGATTGACCTCTCGGTCGAAGTTGGACTTACCTAGTCAGACTATTTGTCCTAGGTAAACATACTCGTCAACAACTTCGAGCTTAGTGCTCCCAACAACTACCGGCATAGGTGTGACATGGACACTAAACATGATCTTTCTTTTGTCCATGTTCATCTTAAGACCTATCCGTTGGGAGACACTATTGAGGTCATTGAGCATAGTGCTTAGGTCCTCCAGCGATTCTGCCATAAGGACTATATCGTCCGCAAATCGAAGATGAGTGATATACTCACCATTTATTTTAATACCGTATCCTTTCCAGTCCAGTAGCTTGAAAATGTCTTCCAATGCAGCGGTGAAGAGTTTCGGGGATATAACGTCACCCTGTCTTACACGTCTCTGCAGTTGGATAGGTTTCGTACTCTGATTCTGTACCCGGATAGCCATCGTAGCCCTACTGTAGAAACACTTCAGCACTTCGATACACCGACAGTCCACTTGGCTCCGCTGAAGGAACTGCAGCACCGCCCAAATTTCGACGGAATCAAAGGCTTTCTCATAGTCCACATACGCAAGGCAAAGTGGCAGATTATACTCTTCTGTCTTCTGTACAATTTGCCGAAGGGTGTGTATGTGGTCTATGGTACTAAAGCCTTTTCGGAAACCGGCTTATTCGGGAGGCTGGAAGTTGTCACGTTTGCGTGCAAGACGATTCCTCATGACTCTCGAAAACAGCACGTAGACGCGGCTCAGAAGGGAAATCGGTCTGTAGTTCTTCAATAGAGCGTTATCGCCTTTCTTGAAGAACAAGACCACCGCTCTTCTGCTCCACGCCTCCGGAGTAGTGCCACCATGGAGGACGGAATTAAAGAGCTTCTGAAGGACTTCAAGTACCGGTTTTCCACCCACTTTCAGAGGCTCCGCTGTAATTTCATCCTCACCTGGGGCCTTGCCGTTTTTAAGGTGCTGGAGAGCCATTCTCGCTCAGACTGACGTCCGGGATATCTTCGGAATAGTGTCGGATAAGACTCGGTCTTGGATCGTTACTCACACTTGCTTGTGGCTCCAACGATGACGTGTACAGCTGCTCATAGAACCTCTCAATCTCACTCAAAATCTCAGGTGTCCCGGAAACGATGCTGCCACACTCGGTCTTCAGCTATGACAGTTGGCTCTTTCTGGCAGACAGATCTTTGGCAAAGACATTGGAGCCTTGGTTTCGCTCAATCGCTTCTTAAATACTAGCTGTATTGATATTGCGTAAGTCCCGCCGCATGCATTTGGGGATCTGTCTGTTCAGTTGCCTGAATGCTGTCAAATCTGTTGAAGACTGCAGAATCATTTCCCGTTTAACAGCCATGAGATGCCGTGTAGTGGCGGTTAAGAATATCCACTACCCCATATCTTCCCGTGGGTGTCGTAAGAGGCGACAGTGGGAAACAGGCAGGAGATGGGTAGCAGCATCTTCCTGATAAAAGCAATATCACAATAAATAAACTGCTGTTGCCAACTCGCTCACCAAGCGTGGCAACTATGGCAACATACCCCCCCCCCAATGAATAAAGTTACGAAGAAACGGCCCCGCTATTCCTGGCTACGGTGGCGACCATGGTAACGGCGGGGCAGGGGGTGCTAAGAATCTTTGCGTACGTTATACTCAGAATCACCAAACGGTATTCGCCGAAGGTCATACAGGTTTATGCACCAACCTCGGCACATCCCGATGAAGGGGTGGAAGAAATCTCTAGAGCCATTTATTCCTCCAAAACAGGTATACGGTATTAATGGGAGAATTCAACGTTAAACTAGGCACAAGAAAGAACGATGCGATGAAATTAGGGAAATTTGGAAAAGGGCAACGGAACCCAAGGGGCCAGCAGCTGGCTGACTTTATGGAGAAAGAGCGACTCTTTAAGATGAAATCTTTCTTCCAGAAGCGGCCCCACAGGAAGTGTACCTGGCCGAGCCCCGACGGTTCGACAAAAAATGAGATTAACTTCATTATGACGACCACACAACCTCTGTTCAGTGATGTCTCAGTGATCGCGAGGGTGAAAACCGGCAGCAATCACCGAATGATTAGAGACACACTGAACCTAAACGTTAAGTTGGAGAGGTCTCGTCTAATGAAGTCAACGCTCCGTCCCCCTCGTGTTCTAGTCCAAAGTTCCGAAACCTTTCAGCTCTGCAACTGACTCTGACTACAATGAAGTGGACTATATGAATGATAAGCTCGTGGAAACTGTCCATGCGGTCGGAGCTACGTTCTGCAAGACCCGCCGCGGAAGAACACAAAAACTCTCCGATCACACTCTTAAT
Organism: Parnassius orleans; assembly: GCA_029286625.1. NCBI lineage: Eukaryota > Metazoa > Arthropoda > Insecta > Lepidoptera > Papilionidae > Parnassius > Parnassius orleans. The sequence goes on from JAGSMP010001679.1 coordinate 40,636, forward strand.
ATCATGGCTGTTAGACGTGAAATGAAGATGCAGTTTTCAACAGATTTGACAGCATACAGGCAACTGAATAGACAGATCTCCAAATGCATGCGGCGTGCGGATCGAGCGGAACCAAGGCTCCAAAGACTTTGCCAGAGATCTTTCTGACAAAAAAGAGCCAACTGTCAAAGCTGAAGACCGAGTGTGGCAGCATCGTTTCCGGGACACCTGAGATTTTGAGTGAGATTGAGAGGTTCTATGGGCAGCTGTACACGTCATCGTTGGAGCCACACGCAAGTGTGAGTAACGATCCAAGTGCAGGTCTTATCCGACACTATTCCGAAGATATCCCGGACGTCAGTCTGAGCGAGAATGTCTCTCCAGCACCTTAAAAACGACAAGGCCCCAGGTGATGATGGAATTACAGCGGAGCTTCTGAAAGTGGGTGGAAAACCGGTACTTGAAGTCCTACAGAAGCTCTTTAATTCCGTCCTCCATGGTGGCACTACTCCAGAGGCGTGGAGCAGAAGTGCGGTGGTATTGTTCTTCAAGAAAGGCGATAACGCTCTCTTGAAGAACTACAGACCGATTTCCCTTTTGAGCCGCGTTTACGTGCTCTTTTCGAGAGTCATTACGTATCGTCTCGCACGCAGACTCGACGACTTCCAGCCTCCCGAACAAGCCGGTTTCCGAAAAGGCTTTAGTACCATAGACCACATACACACCCTTCGGCAAATTGTGCAGAAGACCGAAGAGTACAATCTGCCACTTTGCCTTACGTATGTGGACTATGAGAAAGCTTTTGATTCCGTCCAAATTAGGGCGGTGCTACAGTCCCTTCAGCGGTGCCAAGTTGACTCTCGGTATTTCGAAGTGCTGAAATGTTTGAACAGTAGGGCTACGATGGCTATCCGAGTACAGAATCAGAGTACTAAACCTATCCATCTGCAGAGAAGTGTAAGACAGGGTGGCGTTATATCCCCGAAACTCTTCACCGCTGCATTGGAAGACGTTTTCAAGCTACTGGACTGGAAAGGATACGTATTAACATCAATGGCGAATACATCACTCACCTTCGATTTGCCGACAATATAGTCCTTATGGTAGAATCGCTGGATGACCTAAGCACTATGCTCAATGACCTCAATAGTGTCTCCCAACGGATAGATCTTAAGATAAACATGGACAAAACAAAAATCATGTTTAACGTCCATGTCACACCATGCCGGTAGTAGTTGGGAGCACTAAGCTCGAAGTTGTTGACGAATATGTTTACCTCGGACAAATAGTCCGACTAGGTAAGTCCAACTTTGACCGAGAGGTCAATCGACGGATTCAACTCGGATGGGCAGCGTTCGGGAAATTACGTCACATCTTCTCGTCAGGTATACCTCAAAACTTAAAAACGAGACTGTACAACCAGTGCGTGTTGCCAGTGATGACCTATGGAACTGGGACGTGGTCCTTCACTGCTGGCCGGATGAGGTAGCTCAAGGTCGCTCAGCGAGCTATAGAGAGAGCTATGCTCGGAGTTTCTCTGCGTGATAAACTTAGAAATGAGGATATCCGCAGTAGAACTAGAGTGACCGACATAGCCCAACGGAGTAGTAAGCTGAAGTGGCAATAGGCCGGCCATATAGCTCGAAGAACCGACAACCGTTGGGGAAAAAAGGTTCTCGAGTGGCGGCCTCGTACCGGCGGACGAAGGTGTCCCCCACTAGATGGAGTGACGACCTGGTAAGACATGCAGGAAGTCGATGGATGTAGTTGGCTCAGGACCGTGCTTTGTGGCATTCCTTGGGGGAGGCCTATGTTCAGCAGTGGACTTGTGAAGGGCTGTAATGATGATGATAATGATGATGATGAGCCATGAGATTAAGAGTGTGACCGGAGAGTTTTTGTGTTCTTCTGCGGCGGGTCTTGCAGAACGTAGCTCCGACCGCATGGACAGTTTCCACGAGCTTATCATTCATATAGTCCACTTCATTGCAGCCTTCTAGGCACTGAAAACGGTTTTGTAACTCGAGCTGAAAGGTTTCGGGACTTTGGACTAGAGCACGAGGGGGACGGAGCGGTGACTTCATTAGACGAGACCTCTTCCACTTAACGTTTAGGTTCAGTGTGCCTTTAACCATTCGGTGATCGCAACCAGTTTTTACCCTCGCGATCGTTGAGACATCCCTGAGCAGTTGACGTCTGGTCGTCATAATGAAGTCAATCTCATTTTTTTGTCGAACCGTCGGGGCTTGATCAGGTCCACTTCCTGTGGGGCCGCGAGCCCGGTAGGTGGGACATAGATTCCGAGACTTCAAGACGAGGCTAAAGTTTGCAAGTCAGGAACAATATTAATTGTGTGTGCAAACTTTTTATAATAAACCCTTAGGTTTACTTAGTGGTTTTTTTTAAAGTCAAACGGGATCGGTCTCCTAGCAGTACGTAGAAGTGCGTTTAGTTACGACGTCCGATAACAATACGAACTTTTTCGGTTTTTTACTACACTTTCGTGCGTTGAACATAAAAAATGTAAAACTCTACTTATAAAACTGAAAATAGTTTTCAAAATGTTGCCATGGATGTTTAAGTTATAACAAACATATTATATTTTAAACATACGAGTTATAATATGTCTTTAGGAATGTCAACACTGCATGTTCGGTGAAA